>JALPQI010003292.1:0-80137 GCA_025490895.1 Thaumatotibia leucotreta
TTATGGGGTGGGAGTAGGGTCCAACGAACTGTCAAAATAAATAAGCGAATTTAATTTTATATATTTTTTAGTACTAATGGTGCCTGTTTTAGGCTCTAGTGCGAGAAGTGTGTCATTTTACTTCAGGTTCAAAACTTCGGAGGGCCATCTGTACTAAAAAAACGTCGTACGAGACACATGCAAAAACTAAATTCGTAATCCGTGTCGATTTAAAACACTCCCTGTCGGTCGTGTTTTAAAACATCGCCACTCGGTTCGAATTTCGTGTTTTTCGCACTTGTGTCGTAAGTACTATTTTCTGCCAGTAGCGTCCAACTGTCAAAATAAATAGGCAAATTTAATTTTTAGTACATTACTATAGAGGACGGGAAACGAAGGGTTCCAGGCCAAGTAGATGGGTGCCTGTCGTGTCGCATAACGTCGATTGTCCGAAAATTTTTTGGCCGAGAATGTATGGCATAATGTTACATGGCATACTACAATACAATACAATACAATACTCTTTATTGCACACCATAAAAACAGTAGAATAACAGATATACAGTGTTACAAGTACAGGTATTACAATGGGCGGTCTTATCGCTAAAAAGCGATCTCTTCCAGACAACCTTAAGGTAGCGGAATAAAAACAGTTTAAACATAGTGTAGGTGGTGCTAAAAACAAAAGACAAGTAACGAAACAAAATAATTAAAGTATACTACTAAACTTACATACATAAGTTAATAAAATAAACATAAATATACATTTACATACATACATAATACAGTACAAATACACTCAAATAGAAGCAATGAAAATGTACTACTTACTACTTGTTTAGCCTACTTAATTTTCCGCATACACATTTAAAATACCTACACCATATTTATTCTAATATTGATTACTCGAATGTCGAATGACCTAAAGCATAATAATCCTAATGTTCATTGTAATAAATATTGTTTTCCCTACTACTCGAACTGTCAATTTTCACTGCGCCTACTTTTATCATGTCCGAAATTTCATTCAAAAAGGCATTTTAATAACAACATGCAAAACATTTGAACAACAGGGTGAATGGTTAAAAAAAATGTTCAAGTAATAAACCAGGGTAAAACCGACGTGGATTGGTTAGGTTTCGAAACTAGGGCGGAGTGAATGGCGTAGTCTTTAAATACTTAAGTATTTTTAATCAATTGTTTACACTTCCTCATACTTACAAAGCCAAAAAAAAGGGGGGACGGGGGGGGCGAAGCCCCCCACCAGGGGGGCTCGGGGGGCGAAGCCCCCCGCATTAAAAAAGAAATAATCTGAACATCCCCTACCTTTACCTGGATAGGTTCGTTAGGTACCTTTTATCCCTTAGAGCGGAAATAGAAGCCCCGCGCAGCGGGGCTTCGTCGACCGGTTCCCAGGTCAAAATTGCTCACTTAAATTCTTTGGACAACAGGGCGAATTATTTAGTAATAGTTAAGTATAAGGAATAAAAAAATATTTTTAAAGCTAGTTAAAGGTAGGTAATCACTATTAGTACATTAAATAGTAGGAACATCACCATTATGCACAATAATTTTTCGATACATATACATTAGACACGAAAATCATTAGGACAAACAATATTTAGGAACAACCAAGTTAGGATTAACAATTTCGGCATAGCAAAAATATGCGCAACAATGTTTATGCCATTCATTTTTCGGCGTAAAGTTGTTATGCGACAAATTTTTCGAAATAAAAACATTATGCCACCCGATATAGACCCCAAGTAGATATATCTGGCCGAAGGAACTGAGGCCAGATAGGAATACGCGGCCTGTAACCCTGTTTCTCGCCGAGATTTGTATAGTGCTTTTCTCAAACTTGCCATGAAATAAAACGAACAGATTTCGCCGAACCATACTATTTCATTTGTAAATAAACCAATAGTACAGTATCGTACAACATTAAAAAAAACATTCGCGCCTAACTTTTTTTTTAATCTGTTTGAGGTATTCTTTTACCTGTTGGCATAGACATTAGTTCTTAGGTTATTTTTTTTCTGTGGCTGAATGTCAAGACCTAGTGTCACAATTTGACGTTTCAAAACAAAAGACGGTTTGTTTGCAGTCCTAGGTGTGAAATAAATACATGAAATCTCTTTACATATCATCTTAGCATATGACACCGTGTACATATTATTTCCGGGTTTAATTTAAAGTAAGTAACATCAACATTCCGTAGCAAGTTTGAGAAAATATATTTTTCAGTACAAACAGCAACACAGCTAGGTATACACTTCAGAAATTGGAAATATTGCATGAAAGAGAATCACACTTACAGTCACATGTCAGTTACATAGGAATGTTGAGCCACTTGGCAAAGGATGCAATTTGGTCGTGTAATATTATGGGTTCGGTATTTTTCGCGACATTTCCGATGGTTCCCGATGATATGTCATCGAATCTTTGTTGCGTCAAAATTTCAGTATTTGAAAACTAGTTGACATAATAAAAATTCCTTCGTCTACGAAAATTAAGAATTAGCTATCGGCCATGATTAGACGCTAGATGTCGTTGTTCCTTGTGGAAACTGGATAACGACAGTTCTTCATAGATTTGTCTAAAACCGTTTAGTAATTTAATCACGGTTTCTTCAAATCGGATTTCATGATTTATCTGACATTAATAGGCGAGGTATTTTTCCAAGTCGAGATATTTTTACAAATAGCCATGTTATCGGGCAATTTTAAATTATTTTTTTCATTGACAGAGACAAATGCTATTGCTGTCTTTATTATAATTCATCACATCTCTTAGTTGACGTTAGTTGAATACTTATGTAACCTTTGTGGAAATATGGTAGATAGACGTTTGACAGTCTACCTATAATCCTTTAATCTGTCAGTAGCCATACAAAAATGTTTAATAGAGACTTGATAGTTTCTGGCTGAAATTCTAACTTTGATAAAATATCTGACAGTGAAAGCCGTTGAAAGGAAAATGAACGAAAATTTCTACACTCGGCGTCAAAAAAATCGCACATCTCGGAAATTTTGTTTTGAACGAATATAGCTCATATATTATTTGTTGCACCCTAACAATATTACTATCATTTGAAAGCGCGATTAATGACCTTTAAAATGGAGTATTGTTTGTTATCGTAAAAATAATGATCTCCGGAAAATTTGCGTTTGAAATCAAAAGTTCCGTAGCACGCTTTTAACAGGTCACTAATTGCGGCCCCAAGGATGGGTATAAAAGAGGGGGTAATGGTCAGTTATGGGTCATTCAGTATCCAGGCGTCACTGAGGACACACCTAAACAGCTACAGCAAGAAAAAACCTTCGGAAAATGGACACCACACCGGAAGAAGCAGCTCAAGTGATTGCACTTCTCCAATCTGGACTACGACAGGCAGAAGTTGCTCGGCATCTGAACATCAGTCGTTTTCGAGTGCGACGAGTGTTACAGCGTTTCGAGGAGACTGGCGGCTACATCAGGAGGCGTGGTTCCGGGAGACGACGCTGTACTTCCCGTCAAGACGACCGGTACATCGTGACGACCTCTTTGAGAAATCGTTTTTCCAACGCTATTGAGCTCCAGCAACAGCTTCGAGCAGCTCGCAGAACGTCGGTGAGCGTCTCGACGATTAGAAGACGACTACGAGAGAGGAATTTGATGCCCCACCGAGCCGCTACGGGCCCCCAACTGACTGCACAGCACCGGACTGCCAGAAGAGGATTTCGCGCTTCACACGAGAATTGGACGTTCGCCCAATGGAGCAAGGTCCTCTTTTCTGACGAGACGAGGGTGTGCCTTTACACCAACGATAGGCGCAGAAGGGCATACAGAAGACCTGGGGAGCGGTACACAGAAGCCTGCACCGTAGAAACCGTCGGCTACGGAGGTGGATCCTGCATGTTCTGGGGCGGCATTTCTGTCGACGGGAAGACCGAACTTGTCTGTGTTTCCCGGACTGGTGGTGGCCGTGGCCAGGGATCCCTGAATGCTCAGCGTTACGTAGCGGAGATCCTGGATCAACATGTGGTCCCTTATGCTGATGTTGTTGGACGTGGCTTCCAGTTCATGCACGACAACGCCCGCAGCCATACAGCGCAAATTGTCAAGGACTACCTGCATGCTGCTGGTATCACCGTTATGGAGTGGCCAGCAAGGAGTCCTGACTTGAATCCCATCGAACACCTTTGGGATCAGCTGAAAAGGCGGGTACGGTCGCGTGATCCTGCTCCTGTCACTCTCGATGAGCTTCATGATGCCGTCATCGAGGAGTGGAACAACATCCCTCAAGAGAGCATCGTCACACTCATCAGGTCCATGAGTGACCGCTTGGCAGATCTTCGGAGGGCCAGAGGAGGCAACACTAGGTTTTAAGTTTAGTTTTAAGCTTTATTTTTTGTTATTGTTATGCTTTAAAATTTTGTAATTTTTGTGTAAATAAACGATTTTCCTTTTTCCTGGCAAATTTTCTTTTTTTTCGTACTGAAGTTGATCGTAAATTTTAATTTTAAAATGAGACCCCACAGTCATACCTTGTCATACACAATATAGGGTTTATGATCACTCGAAAGGAGAATTTAAAAAGGTGCGATTTTTTTGACGCCGAGTGTATATAGCAGCTTAGCAGTCAAATTACCGGCTCTGAAGTTAGATTGACGTCTCCAGGACTAAAGCGGATGTTATATATAACGTAACTATAGTAACGTCAGCTTCCGGAAAAATCGCGATCAATCATTGGTTAAACGTTTTTGTTATTTACGTAACCATGGTAATGTCACCTTCTGAAGAAACCGCGAGCGATCATTGGTTAACCGTAGCAATGTCTGCCCCATTGGTCAGCAGAGTTCGGCCGAAGTCGTGATACTAGTCTCATAAGATTTCGGAACCCGATTTGTATTATTCGACCGAGTTGCGAACAGTGCGAACGATCAACATTCCCGTGTATTATTTAATTTGAAGTTGACATAATGTAACTATATTTATCTCTTTCATTTTCTCTCAGCTCTGTCTTTAATGGTCCGTTAGGAGTGTTGCTGTTTGTACAAGGTGGCGCTTTACGCGCTATTGCGAGAAGTGGTTCATTTTATGTCCGGTCGAAGTCTTCGGAGGGCCATATATACTGACAAAACGTAACTCTTGTCGATTTAAAGCACTCCCTTCGGTCGTGCTTTAATTTATGTCCAATCGTTTCGCACTTATTTTTTTTCGCACGTCATTTAATAATAATCATCATCATCATAATTTCAGCCATAGGGCGTCCACTGCTGGACATAGGCATCCTAAATAGACTTCCACTTTGGCCGGATGGATGCGACTTGCATCCACCGAGTTCCCGCAACTCTAACCAGGTCGTCTGACCACCTTGCGGGTGGACGTCCGATGCTGCGTTTGCCAGTACGTGGTCTCCACTTGAGTACCTTCTTGCCCCAACGGTCATCGGCTCTTCGAGAAATGTGCCCTGCCCATTGCCACTTTAGCTTGCTTATTGCATTTAATAATATTTGTCTTAAAATAGTACATTACGACACAAATGCTAAAAACATGAAATTCGAATCGAGTGGCGATGTTTTTTCGACACGAGTTGCGAATTTCCTTTTTGCATGTGTCTCGTACAACGTTTTTTTAGTACAGGTGGCCCTGCGAAGTTTTGGCCCTGACGTAAAATAAGCCACTTCTCGCACTAGCGCGTAAAAAAGGCACCATCTGTACTAAAAAAAAATTATTTGTCTGCAAGTATGGTGAAAATTATTGTATGCATCATGGCCGGTAAGCGGAAAACAAACGCAAGTCATTAAAATCCCTCCGTCGCGTCGTCGGGTTTTTAACACTCGTTAGTAATACCGTACATATTTCGCATACACAATGTAGCATGAACTTTTTGATATTTGCACGTCAGTAAGGGCTTGTCTATTAATCACGTCATACTGTATAGGGGGAGGGGGGTCAAGAAAAAATCACCAATTATCACCATAGGGGAGGGGGGTCATCGGACAAATCACGTGTAATTTTTTGTTACTCTCGAATCTGCTGAACAGCATTATAGCCGAAAAAAAACTTACTTTTTTATTAAACACTTTTTAAATACTAAGTTTTAAAACTTCGTGAACATTTACCTCGTAGTTGGCAAAAAAGCACGTAAATTAAAGTGTTATTAAACTCAAGTTGGCAAAAAATTACACGTCATATTGGCTAGGGTCCAGAAAATATCACTAATTATCACCATGGGGGATGGGGGGGTCTAATACAGGCCAAAATCGTATGATGTGATTAATGGACAAGCCCTAATACCATGGATTTAGAATATGGATATGGATTTGACAACGTAATAATAATAGCAAGAACGAAAGGGATGGTCTTATGAAACTTTTTACTAGTGGAAGTGAAAAGGAACGATAATCGTCCGTCCTTATCACTGTGCCACTATTTTGTGTGTGCGTGTGTGTTAGATGATAAGTCTAAGTGCCACACACACAAGTATCTTCTTAGTAGTAAGTGACTATGTCTATCCCTCTTAGTGGCACACTATGTGCGGCCCCTCGCCTAATACACATATCCTTATTACAGGCGGGAGAAGAAGAAGAGGAAGAAGGAGAAAGGCGAAGGGCGTAAAGGGAAGAAGCGCCGCGATCGCGCCTCCGGCTCCGACAGCGACCGCCCCGCCGCCAAGCGCGGACGCAAGGCAAGCACTTTACTACATTACCATACCTGGGATAACTGGGGGCGAGTTATAGGGATTGCGAGTGATATCGATTAAAAAGATGTCGATATAATTATAATAAAAGATGTGCTTATTGAACATTATTTTTTTTATAGATTACAGTACAGAGGTTCGATGTAATATCTGATATCGGGCCTCTTCAGATAATAAAAGTATGCAGATGTCATTTTAATCAAAATGACAATTTAAATATCGATATTTTAATATTAATTGTATATTTTGAAAACTATTTTAAAATAAACGCGTTACTACCCGTTTAAATTTATTTTTTATTCTAATTGAAGAGTAAGTACCTAATATTTAATTATGCAGAATAACATTTTGATGTTGTCATTCACAGTAACATCGACATATTTTTAGTCGATAAAATATTTTGCTACATCACTTTCGTATAAATGCCCCGAGTTATCCCAGGTATGTACATTACTGTACTATAGCTAGTCATGGCGACTGTGTACAAGAGGAAGAAGGAGAAAGGCGAATGGCGTAAAGGGAAGAAGGCTCCGACAGCGACCGCCCCGCCGCCAAGCGCGGCTGCAAGGCAAGTAGTACACCAAACGAAGGAAACTCAGAGGAAAAAACTCGTGTATAAGCGAATTTTGGCATAGTTGTAGGGAATGGTGTTTTAAACCACGTACTAAAAGTACTGGTGGTTAGGGGTGGAGCTAACGGGGGGAGAGGGGTGTAAAGGTCCTTATTTTTAATTTTTCGTAAATAACTCGTAAATCGTGGCTTATAGCAAAAAACGTTCTAGTACATAAGTAATCTACATAAAATTCTCTACAAAAAAGATATATGCATGTTTTCTCTGGGATCAATGTGTCATGAGATAAGAAGGCAAGAAGATGGACATTAAAGAAATAAACACATTTGTTTAAGTTGGTATGGCACATACAGAATGCTTGCAAGCATTCCAAAATATTTTAATGCTCAATTCCAGACCTTTTGAGTCTTTAATGTTATATAAAATTTCCTGGATTCGGCTTGGTTTCAGAGATAATCAATCTTTTTTCCAAATAAGTTTTTCCACGTAACTCGTCATTTAACTTCTTTTGGATTACAATGCTACTACAATGTGTTCTAATATTACCACACCTTTTGCCTGACAATCAAAAAATACGAATAGACTTGACGAAATAACCTCTACCTAAAAAAACAATTGAAATAAATAATTTAAACAAATTGTTGTTATGATAAAAAGTACTGGAAATGTTAAAAAGTATTCAAATCGGCCTGAAAAAAAGAAAAAAAAATTTTTTTTTGGTGGAATTGACGTAACACCGTGTATAATGTCCCACTGCTGGGCACAGGCCTCCTCTCATATATGAGAGGGATTGGGCTATAGTCCCCACGCTGGCCCTAAACCGGTTGGGAACTTCACATACACCTTTGAATTTTCTTCGCGGATGTATGCAGGTTTCCTCACGATGTTTTCCTTCACCGAAAGCTATTGGTAAATATCATCTGATATTCCGTACATAAGTTTCGGAAAAACTCATTGGTCCGTACCAAGTGCCAGGATTTGAACCCACGACCTCCGGATTGAAAGTCAAACGTCTAAACCACTGAGCCGCCACCGCTTCACTTTACTATAGTTGAACTATTATGAACTGAGCTCGTTCTCTTAAAATTCCAGTAGCCTTGGGTTGTAAACCACAAAATAATATATCAAGCGCTCAGTAGAAGCAGAATATAACCGCCTTAAAAAGTTAGTATAGATTATCGACTCTATTCTTTGCACAATAGACTACAAAATAAACAATCTAAATAATGGCGCTCATAACTTTTTCTACATTTTATAACTGCTAGGTAGTCGAAAAAAAATTGCTGAGTAGTAAAAAGACAATATGGTACAGTCAGGGAATTTAATTTCCTACCCATTTCGTAGAAATGTTGTTAGGCATTCACAATGCATTAAGGTCGAAATTTTAATTTTAGTATTGATGTGTTAATACCCATTATTTGTCAGTGTCACTGCACGTCACATAGAACCTCTTTACGAAGTTATTTACTTTTCTAATAAATAATTACTTAAACACATGGCAGATGCTGTCAGTGTCAGTCGAGAAAATTGTGAAATAATTTTCAAAAGTGAAATAATTGTGAGCGCAAATGTTAGAGTTACACCAGGAAGGAGTAGGAATTAATGAAATAACACGTTGGTTAAATGTGATTAGGAACACTGCTCGCCGTTGGGTAGGGCGACACAATGCTGAAGGAAACCTTATTGATCAAAGGCAAAATAACCATCGCCCGCTAGCATTAGCCGAAGACCAACGCCGATTAATGCGACGTCAATATAATTTGGATGGCTCTACGACAACAGGACGGTTTGCAGAAATGTTTGACGTTCACCCTAGAACAATAAGGAATTGCCTTTGCCTACATGCAATGGATTTTCATCACAGGCGGCCTGCTTCGCCCGTCAGTATTAAATCTTGACTAGACATCTACAGCATTTTCCAGGTTGAGACCTGGAAGATTACATTTGTGGCGTGGTCATTCGCGATCTTGGTGGATACACGTGTTTTTAATTGAATTTTTTATAACTATTGTGTTAATTTGTTGCGTTGAAAACTTATTTTTTTTAATAAACACCCTGGTCAAGTGATTGATTAAATAAGATTGAATGAGATAAAATAGTGTTCTTGTTATGAATAATAATTATATGTTATGAATAAAAAACTTCCGTTATGCTTTTATTGAATTATCACTTTAGTCAATTATGTTAGTTTATCGACAGAAACATTTTGCTTTCAGCCTATATATCGGTACCAGCGGCCCTACCGCGAACTTTGAAATCCGCAAATTTCGAGAATTTGTCTCTCACTCTCTAATGACGCCTTCGTTAGAGTGACAGAGAAAAATGATCGATATTAACTAATTTCGTAGTTCGCGGTAGTAGACCAGTGTCTGGATTCGTCGACCATCAAAAATTTAAACTTTGATTCCGAGTTCCCGATTCATTCAAATATAGCAAGACTGAAAGCGATAGAAATATATTTTTCTCAAACATGCAATGAAATGTTGTAGTTACGTGCCTAAAAAGTGGCCGGGAAGTACCTCGTTGCCGGCCTAGGCCGGCAAGTACCTCTTTTTTAATTTTCATTTGACAGGGTTGTGACCTGGCATCTTGGCTTTTAGCCATTAATTATCTGTAAGTAATATTAGTATAAAAAAAATGATTGGCAAATTTTTGCAGTTATAATTAGGTATTTAAATTATATCATTTAAAATAAATGTACAATAACTATTCAAAATAATAATTAAAAAGCAGTATTATACTGCGCGATCCGTCGGCCCCGATCACTGCATGCGATTAATTGGACCCAACCGACCGCGTCGTCTAATACCACTTTTTTAAATTAAAAATTTGCAACTTTCAAACAGGTCAATCTTAAAAAAAAAATTAGGTGTCGGTATCGTATTTGACTTTTGTTGTGTTTCAAAGACTTAGTTATGTAGTTGACTTATAATTTCTTAGAAAGAAGATACATTTTTTGTTTCATTTCATTGCATGTTTGAGAAAAGCATTATACATACCTCGGCCATGAAGTGACGGGTTGCCGTCCGAATACTATCTACATATATTCGGCCGGCAACCAGTCACTTCCCGGCCTCGGTAGTAATGTACTATTGTTAGATTTTCGATTACTGTCATCCATTTTTAGCAGTGCCTTGACGTTTTACAGTTCCCCATGTCAACGTTCTTATTCATATCAGTTGCCTAGTAACACAAACGAATACGTCTGATATGTCAAAGTAACGTTGTGCTTAGTAGATAGCTCTTATGATGACTGTTTGCTATACGATATTGATCCTTAGGTGGGTAGGAATTTAAATTCCCCGACTGTACCATAAATGTTCACTAGATTATCGGCTCTGTACCCTTATCTTAACAATAACAAAGCGTTGACCAAAAAATAACACTTCCCACATTTTGCACTTAGAGACCGCCAGGGTCATTAGTCGCGTGCCATTATTTAGTTTGTTTATTTTGTTGTCTATTGTGCAAAGAATAAAGTCGATAATCTATACTAACTTTCTAAGGCGGTTATATTCTGCTTTTACTGAGTGCTTGTTATCTTACTTTGTGGTTTACAACCCGAGGCTACTGGAATTTTAAGAGAACGAGCTCAGCTCATAATAATTCAACTATACATTACTGTACTATAGCTATTTATGGCGACTGTGTAAAAGTTCGGCCGTGTGGTGACGGCAGTAAGAATACATTTGTCACCTCCCCAACTCCTCCTTCGGGTGTCGTAAGTCGACTAAGGGATTGAAATGTCACTGACCGTTATTTGACAAAAGATTGATGATGGGCAGCAGCGTCGTCATAGTGGACACATTACTGCAATCGCCAATCCGCTTGCCCAGCGTGGCGATTATGGGCATTTACCTCCTAATGCGTCTATACGCATAGTTAATAGGAGAGGCCTACGTCCAGCTGTGGACTATCATAGGCTGATGATGATGTGTAAAAGTTCATCAATATAACCTCAAAATTAACTTCAATCAACCCTCTAAAGTTTGTCCGGTGAATAAAAAACAGCCCGTATCTGACGGCAGAGTTGGGCACAAAGTAATTTGATTACTTCTGTCAATTACATTTGTGTGTGTACTTTGTAATATCGCTGGGGATAGTGCAATACCGCGTATCTAACACAGTCATGTCAATAAGATTCTTATTTCAAACATACTTCTATGGAATCTAATCTTTATCTGCATTGTGTTATTTACGCGGTATTGCACTATCCCCGACGATATACATTATATACTGTTTTTTATTCACCGGGTAAACTTTAGGGCGTTCATTCTGAGGTTATATGGATGAACTTTTACTATAGGACCGACATCAGATTCGAGAAAAAAATCGGATGTTCCATACAAGCCCTGAGACGTTAGCTGGCGGAAATGTATGGAACATCAGATTTATTCTCGTATCAGATGTCGGTCCCAGAGTAAAAGTTCCTCAATAAGATATTAGAATTAACCCTCTAAAATTTAAACGGTGAATAAAAAATCCTTCCGTATATCAGTGCAGGCAGAGTGCTAACTATCTAAGCAGACTTCTACTGTCATGGCGTTACAGTGCTCGTTTAGATATTTTGGGCATCGTCGCATCTCCGATATGTAAGGCGACTACCTATCATAAATAACTATTCCGGCACACGAGAGGCTAAATGCATTGTCGGATCCAGTCTCATCACGTCTTAACTGTGTATTGAACATCACTGACAGCTCTGTCACATGACTGTCACTTTACGCGGGAACGCCGCTCGCTTAGACATTCTGTCAGGCGGCGCGGTAACGGCACGTTTTCTAATTCGTATCTTTTGTCTGAATCGTGCTAATATCCTGACTTATTTGTGAAAACCATGATTATAAAGCTTTATTTTGAACATAAAGTGTTTAATTCCCTAAAGTATAATATTAAAATAATAAATAAAATATTTTTTTACCAACAGAAAGAAAAAGCCGGCAAAAAAGAAAAGGCCGCCAAAGCGGCAGACGAGAAACTCAGCGCCAAACAACGGCTCAAGATCGTTTCAAAAGAGACCATATCTACCTCCGAGTCCGAATCGGACGCCGGCAGTCGCAGAAGTCGCAGTCGCAGTCGCAGCGGCAGTCGCAGTCGCAGTCGCAGTCCGCCTGCTAAGGGAGGCAGGAAGAGAATCATGTCTAACAGTGATAGTGACAGGTAAAAATATCAAACAACGCCTTGATATCGTTTCTAAGAAGACTATACAATTATTCACCTTCGAGTCCGAATACGACGCCGGCAGCCGCAGAAATCGTAGTGGCAGTCGCAGCGGCAGTCGCAGTCCGCCTGCTAAGTGAGAATCATGTCGAATAATGATAGTGACAGGTAAAGTTTAAAAAGATTAAACGACGCTTCAAGATAGTTTCAAAAGAGACTATATCCACGTAGGAGTCTGAATCCGACGCCGGCAGTCGCAAAAGTCGCAGTCGCAGTGTCAGTCGCAGTCGCAGCGGCAGTCGTAGAATCATGGCTTACAGGATAGTGATGTAAAGGGTTTAAAAAGATGAAACGACGGCTCAAAATCATTTCAAAAGAGACTACGAAATATTTGTCTCGTATGGCTGGGCTATAGAAGGATATATATAAACATTTTCCATAAAGGGAATTAATGCAAGGGAATCGTTGTGAATGACTTTATGTGATAATTACCAATTAATAAACCATAATTAATTTTGTATTACTAAGTTTGTAATGTTATAGTGTTAGCTGGTTCAAAATTCTTTTCGTTGTCTTATTTTGTGTCCCTAAAAACGTGACATAGTTGTGATTTTTGTATGAGATGATGTTTTGTTTCCAATTTTTGATGTATGGATTAAAATCTAGTGTGAAAAAGAAATACAGGTGCACCGGATTTTTTATGTATACTGAGTCGAGACAGCAACTAGAAGCGTGAGGAGTGGTATGAAACAAGACAACGAAAATAATTTTGATCCAGCTGTATGTTACAAATGTTATTAAAATAAATAAAAATAAAGTAATTAACCTGATTGGCATCATATTTAACACGTTCGACGCCGGTGACACACATATGTGACCGAATAAGCTGTACTCTTATGCCAGTGACACACATACGTGATCAAAGTAATCTTATTCTTATGCCACTAGCATTAATCAAGTTCTCACTCCTATGCCAGTGGCATCGAAATACGAACGTTTTTGACACAGTGCTGTGTCACCGGCATAGGAGTACAATCTTTTCGGTCACACATGCGTGTCACTGGCATAGGATTTCTATCAGATAATTTCGATCGGCATAGTATAAGCACTTAGTGAAACAGTACCGGAGGCGAACGTGTTAAAGCCTAACTTTTTGACACAGATCTCGATCGAAGAGCCGTTCGAAGTCCCGCAGCCGCTCCCGCTCCCGTTCGGGCTCGGGCTCCGCCGCTCGTCGCTCCCGATCAAAGAGCCGGTCGCGCTCCAAATCAGGCTCGAGGTCTAAGAGTCGCTCGAGGTCTAAAAGTCGCTCGAGGTCCAAATCCAAGAGTCGTTCGAGGTCCAGGTCGAAAAGTGGCTCGAGATCGAAAAGTGGCTCGAGATCGAAGAGTCGGTCGCGATCCAAGAGTCGGTCCAGGTCGAAGAGTGGTTCGCGGTCGAAGAGTCGCTCGAGGTAACAAATCTTTATTTTATTTTCATCACACCTGTTCAGTAAGTGCGCCAATACGCTGCGGCTATGCGCGCCGTAGATGCGTCAATAAACCCTAGGGCTGTCAAGGATTTTCATACAACATTACGTCGCACTAGCACCTTCCTTTTATAAAAATGATAAATTGAAGTCATCCCTGATTTTGAGAAATAATTTAGACCATTTTAGAATAGTTTTATTTACTATATTATATAATAAATATATATTAATATATATTTATATTACAATAATATATATTTGGACTTTGAAAAAAATGCATACAGCCAAATTCTAAAGCCACGACCAAACGCCTGGTCTGGATAGAGCGAGAGACGGCGATCAAATCTATGGCCGTCTCGTTCTATCATGAGTTACAAACGCCTCGGTGTGTCAGGTCGTGTAGGTACGGTTTAATGAAACCATAGATATCGTTACTATTTTTTATGAACGACCATGCATTAAAAAAAAGTTTAGGCGGGAATCATAAGAGATTTTTTCTTTTCAATTGTTATTCAATTTGCAAGAAGAATTACTTAATCGATTGTAATAAATTTTGTTTTATTTCCTTGCATGTTTGGAGAAAAGTCCTACATGTGCCTCGGACGGAAATAGAATTTCGTGGATTCGTATGTAATTGTCGGCCTCAGCTTCGCTTCGTCCGACAAAAAATACTCATCCACGAAATTCGCTTTCCCGGCCTCTGCAATAATGTACTATTTTTGCATCACAGATGTGATGAAAAACATTGTGTGTACCACGGGCGGTACAAGAATTATGAACTCGTGTGAAGTAAAGCCCGCGCCTTCGGCTTGGGCTTTACTTTCACACTCGTTCGCAAATTCTTACTTACCGCCCTAAATACACAATGTACTATTACTGATGCGTCCGTAATTGAGTCTTTCTCGCAAAAGTGGTGTCGACCAATTTTTTTTTATATATTTTTCTCAAACTTGCTACGGAATGTTGATGTTACTTACTTTAAATTATACCCGTAAATACTATGTATCCAATGTCATGTGCTAAGATGATATGTTTTGTTTTGAAACGTCAAATTGTGACACTAGGTCTTGACATTCAGCCAAAAAAAACCTTAAAACTAATACCTATACCACCAGTCAAAAGGATACCTCAAACATATTTAAAAAAAAGTTAGGCGCGAATGTTTTTTTTTTATGTTTTCCGATACTGTACTATTGGTTTATTTACAAATTAAAGAGTATGGTTCGACGAAATCATGTCGTTTTATTTCATGGCAAGTTTGAGAAAAGCACTATACAAATCTCGGCGACAAACAGGGCTACAGGCCGCGTATCCCTATCTGGCATTTTCTATAGACTTTGTATGGCGGTAACGGAACGTAAAGAACGAAAACTATATCAATAAATAAAGTTTTCTGAAGATATGAATATTATATTCTTCCCTGATAGCCGTCGTGTTAAGGCTCAAGAAAATGCGGCTCTTTTATTATTATGTCCTATAATTTGTAAACAATCTTTTTTTTAAATGAGTGAGATGACATTTGTGCAGTTTTATGGATGAAGACAGCTAATGCTTTCGTCCGCAATATTTACAAAAAATAGAAAAAAAAAAAGAATGAATGGCACGAATGACATTGACGTTAACTGATTTTTTTTCTCTCTATTTCATTGTATTATTTTATTTATTTATTTATTTATATTTATATGAAATAAAAATAAAAGAGCCAAATTTTATTGAACCTTAACACGACGGCTGTCAGGGAAAAATATAATATTCATACCTTCAGGAAACTTTACGTAGCCAATTTGAATTCAAAATCCATTGTACGCGAAGGGCTAAGCGTGTTAAGAGTGTTGCTATTCGTACTAATACCACTACGTCACAAAAACATTAGTACACCGTGATGCATACAATGTTTTTCATCACACTTGCCAACAAAAAAATAAGTTTTAAGAAATAACCCTAGGGAATTGGAAACAATGGCGCGCTTAGGCAGCAAGTGTGATGAAAAATATATTGTCATAACTAACAAGACTAACATATCATTTGACATCATTTTAAGGTCCAAGAGCCGTTCGAGATCACGTTCAAAGAGCCGCTCCAGATCACGGTCGAAGAGTGGGTCGAGGTCTCGGTCAAGGTATCGTATCATTTATATGCCTTATTAATTATAGAATAGAATAGAATAGAATATCATTTATTTCAGTATAAGTAGGCATGAACACAGTTTTACAGTTTATACTCGTACAATTAACCCCCTTATTCATAAACGTCATCTAACTTAGCAAGCCGATAAGTATATTTTGTTCCTTTTGGTCTTATCAATATGTGTATAAGACGGAAATATACAAGGTGGCCAAAAAGTGCATTCCCGTTGCCAGTAAGGTTTTAAAAGTGACCCTGCCTACGAAGCTTTAGGTTCCGGGTTCGAATCCCGGCGAGGACATTATTTGTGTATTTATTTATCACAAATATTTGTTCCTTGGTCATGGCTGTCTATCTATTTAAGTATCTATCTATTATATATCGTCGCTTGGTACCCACATCACAAGCCTTAATTGAGCTTACCATGGGACTAGGTCGATTTGTGGAAGATGTCCCAAGATATTTATTTATTTATATGTTCATGGAAGAGTTTTTTTTTAGAAATTAGATAAAATTTTAAAATTAGTGATAGTAAGTAATAATAGCAAAAGCACCCCGTACCTACTAATCTCATATGATTTCAAAAAATTTCAAAACTGAAACATATAAAAACCTTTTAACCTATTCTGAGGACCAAAAGTTTCACGGGCAACGGGAATATACTTATTTTTTGGCTACCTTTTTGTTGGGTATAGTTTGGTTGCTTTATGTATAGTTATAGCGCCTATTGTATAAGGTAACACGATATGTGAATAAACTAGTGTGTAATCAATCGCCGTTAGTTTCACTAGTCCCTGTCACATATCGAATACCTGTGTGCCGGTGTCCCGTATTTTACGAATTTTAGAAATGACAAACGCATACCCCCTAAATCGGCTTTTTTAACCCCAAAACACTCTGAAAAAAAAACAGCTCATTCCTGTAACCCGTGCCGACTTTCATCTGAAATTCCCATACAAATTACCATGAGAAAAATGAGTCAGACAGTAAGTTAGATAATAATGTATTATTTTCTGTTCTCATCAAGTTAATTTTATGATAAAATATTTAGTAGACAGTCGTATAAGTTAATACCATAGAAAAAAAAGAAAAAAATTTAGGTCATTTTCATACCTTGTATAAGAAAATGGCATGAAAGTCGGCACGGGTTACAGAAATGAACTGAATTTTTTTTCAGTGTGTTTTGAGGTAAAAGAAACCGATTTAGGGGGTATGCGTTATTAATTTCTAAAACTCGGGGACACCCTAACCTGTATACTTGGGTAGCATCCTAAACAAGAACCATATTATGGTCGTAGGGTTTTGTGGTCACATGTATATTATATAACATGGACGTCTAACGCCAGCTCAAAAATGCCCCCAAACACAATTGTTCAATTGTGCCAAGATGGGCAGGACATAGCACTTTTCTTAACACCGCGCATATTTCGGCGCAACATCTTTGACAAATGTTTATAGAATATAGCCAATCAAAACTATGACGGACCAATCACAACTATTTTTAAATGGCGGTTTAAGTTTTTATAGGTTGAAATTGAAATTCATTACCGTGATGCATTGAAGAGGGGGTGACATTTGTCAATTAAAATTCAGGACCGGTTTTGAAAGGCAATGTAGTATGGCGTGCGGCTTCCATGTTTTATTTGTTCGTAGACAAAACCTTAATAACTATTTTGTTTCAGGTCAAAAAGCAAGTCGCGATCGAAATCGCGATCTCGCTCAAAGAGCGGATCTCGCTCGCGTAGTGGTTCCTCGCGGCCCGACACACCCGTCTCAAGGAAATCCGTCTCCGCTAGTGAAGATGAAAACTAACTCGATGACTCTGAGATACATTCAAGTGCACAAATATGTAGACTTGTTTTTAATAGAAGTTGTGAACAATGTTAACAAATATCAAAGAAATATCCGTAATATACTATTTTATTGTTTTCTTGGTTTAGGATAATCTATTGGTAAAATTCTCAAACATGCAATGAAATATTGTCTTTACGTGCCTTAAAAAAGACTCGGAAGTATCGCTTTTAGGGCGCAGTAACTCACTGGGATGGAAATGGAATTTCAGAACACTTTTCAAAGCCTGCAAAGTAACTTTTCATTCCGTTCGTGCCCGCTTTAGGGAATTTACCTGTACACATTTTTTGTTGCTTACATTGTTTGCAACTTCTACGGAAAAGAAGTATATCGGAAGAATCCGCTCATACTCGTAAATTTAATACAGATGTGAACAATCTTTTCCCTTGGTATTTCCACGAAAACGTCCGAATTTATCACTATCTCAATTAGCTTCAGTGCAAAGGGTACTTCCATGATGTGAATTCAATATGATATGAATTCAAACATGCATGTAAAGCCTAATTATGATGCAGTTGTCAAAAAGTGAATGCTTTTTTTTGCAATCGACTGTACGAAAATCTTATTACACCAAAATAAAATAAGTTCTGGGACATGTTGAGTAATTTTGATTTAACTGTATTTCTGCTCTTGAGTGTACGACGTGTGAGAGAGATGTGTACATAGGTTTACATTAGTTTTAGAAATTTAGTATTTTTGCTCTTGTGACGAGCCATATTGGCAACGACATGATAGGTCACTGATGCTTATTACTTAAACCACGGCTAGTAATAATTTCTGTGCTTTTCTAATTGATTCCTATTCATATTTCCATTTTTCTCACTATCTGCAATAAACGAAGCTTTTAGACTCAAAATAATTTTACTTATGGATCGTTGTATTTCAAATCAATCTTAAAAATTCTTTCTGTTTGTATAATGTTTACTACTTTGATTTAAAAAAATGTAGATATACGATTTTCCCTGTCGTTTGCCGTGCTATAAGTTACAAACTACAAAATAAAATACATACAACAATATGATAGTTGATTCGCGAATCATGACAAAAACAATTAAAACACAACATGATTTTGTTAATATGAGTATTTGGGCTGTAGTATATTAATATACCTACATTACCTACTCTTTTCATGATACCACGTCAGAAAAAAATTACTTGTGGTGTTTTAATATTTTTTACGGAACGAAAAACTATTTTTACTGTCTTATTCATGTTGAAAGCTAACATGTATACTATATAACAGTATTGTGTTACGATTTCCATCTGAACTAGGAATGTCATATTACCTATCTATTTACACAATGAAGTACTTACCTACTCAACTACATATCTTGACATATTTTATGATTTTATTGTAGTTATGAATTATATTGACCATTATTATTCTTTGATCTGTATCTAGAGATTTGTTTGATGTTACGTTCCTGCGTATACACATATATCGTTATGAAAATAAAAGTATCGCATGGTCCGTTGTCAATAGGAATTGGATACTTTTATGTATAAAAAATATGATTAAAGTATTGTCAATTAAACGAAAATTCTGATTTTAAGTATGAAAAAGTGCCGCACGCTGTGTTTCTCGTCTAAATTAGGGATATATAATTTATCTAAAACTATAACTCAAGATTAAATTTTGTATTACATGCAGTTACATTATATCGACAAAGACAATGCGATACTTTCAGCTACACTACAAAATGGAACGTTTTTCTGAATAATATGTTAAATGTATCTTGTCCCTTTATGTAAATGATTTGTCGACTCTCGAATACGATCGTGCGAATTATTACATAGTCGTCCTTCTACGAAAGTCAGAATTAGATAAACTATTGATTAATAAACCTATTGTAACTGTTGTAATATAAAAAAATTCAAATATGATATACTTTTTTTACTCTCCCTTCTCCTTATCCGCTTTCAATTGGCCAAAATATAAGTGAATTCCCGCTGCCTGTCAGGTTTTGGGAAGCAGAATAAAGCACCTTAGGGGATTTTTTGAAATAAGTTTAAGTTTTGGAAGTAGTCGTTCTAAATAGTTACAGTACATGAACCTAGCAACTAGTAATCTCTTTTCCGAATTTTGGTTACCTGCAGTACATGCTTTGTCTAGTGCAGGAACCAGGCTAACTATTGTTGTAAACTATTGGTGGTATAGCCACGAATAAATGTCTTATGTCTTAAGTAAGATAAAAATAATGGAATTAAAAAAAACCTTCCAGGGAATTTAGTTCCAAAAACTCGCAGGCAACTTACTTGTATAACTATAAAGCCAGATATTTTTATGACACGAGTTTGCAATTTGTTCAAATCAAAATACAAGGCTGAGTTCAATTGCAAACTAAAAAATATGATAAAATCAAGTGAAGAGATAAAAATACTCGATTTCAATTATTCTCTAGTGAGTTAAGTTTTCCTATAATTCCCGCTACGCAAGCGAGTGTCGCGCTTAGCAAATAAGTACAGTCACGGGCATATACTTCTATATAATTTTAGACCTTATGCTCCGGACATAAGTCAAAAAAGCGTATTCAAATTTTTGCCCCTTAATACGGGTACCTAAATGAACATAGTGTATCGCTCGTAGGAGTAAACATAATTCATTTCCTGCCCTCATAAAAACAATACAGGTTGGCCCATTCAAATCGGTCAGTATGGGAAAGTCTGAAAGTATAAGACATACGAAGACCTGTTCTTAGGAACCATGTCATCGAATATACTAATAAGGAAAACTGCGTTGATAAATATGAAGAGAAATAAAAACTTTTTTTCTTAAGATTTACACAATAAACAGCCTAGTAAAATAAATTTAAGTACGTGAAAACAATGAATTCCATTCATTTTAGACATCATGTTTCTTAGAGACATTTACTGCTTAAGACGGGTGGATTTCAAAACTCGGAAAAAAGTTGCGTTTTGGTGTTTAGAAAAAAATATTTTAGGTTTTATGTTTTGATTTTAATTTTTTTCGTTACTTAGTAGTTTTATCTTTAAGGCCCTTTGATCAAAATAATCGAAATCTAAATAGTTTCATTTTAATATAATGTTTTATATGTCAAAAGTCATCACCATCTAACAAAAAAATCTGAACCTCCATATTTGTACTGAAAATTATCGCAAATCTAACGTACGATTGCGAATTTTACTTCAGTAATCGTTTTTGAATATTGTTGTTAAACGTTCATAAAAATATGATAAAAATCCTTCATCGCGTAAGTACTATTTAAAATATTTAAAAGTTTAACACCAAAAATTCATCAACACCGTAAGCGCACTGTCAAAGTTGAGGTAGTTTTGTACTTGTGCGTCTAAATATACCGGGTGTACCCACGCCCGCCTCCTCAATTCAGGTGAAACAGCGGAACAGAGTACACGTTTGTCTATGCGGGCTCAAACCAAAAAAAAAACATAAAAATGTGACTGCAATACGTGATTAACACGCTGTGGCGTCATAACCATCCACGAGTGGTTTACAGTAAGTAATTGAATAATATTTAAACTAATTACTTGGGAATACGTAACCTTAAAGGAACTTACTAGTGAGGCGTTGACGTTGCTTTAAGTATTAGTGTTCTAAAATAATCTAGGATTTTGTAAGAAATCGTCAACACCGAGCGTGTCAATACCAGTACTGAAGCAATGGATGGTTATGATCCTGTATGTATGGAGTTGACAATTTTTGTAAATTGGTCCATATTTTTTGGTTTTTCTTGTAGTAGCAAGTACCATAAAATGTTCAGCGGTAGAGAAAAGTCTGAGAAGGGAAGGAGTCAACAAGACAATAGCGCTATGGATAGGAAAATTGCTCAAGTGAAGATCTATAAAGGCGACACTGGGCGGAATATAAAAAGTCAATTAGTCCTAAAAGAGGTTTCCCACAGGGTGGACTTGTACTCATTAGTGAAGAAAATAAGAGGGGCCTATACTATATGCAAGCTTACTCCGATGACGGAGTACTATATAGTCGTACGTGGACCGGTACTAAGCACCATAAGGGACATAATGGCCAGTAGTATCTAAAAAGTGCTGGAATGGTGCAGAGAGAGAGACTGGATTTAAATCCATCAAAAACGAAGCTCGTGTTATTGACTAACAAAAGGAAGACAGAAGAGGTGAGGCCCATAAGGGTACATGACAAGGAGCTGGAGTTGGTGAACGAGCAAAAGTATCTGGGGGTGACCCTGGGTAGCACGCTCAGGTACAAAACTCATGTAAAAGAACAAATGGCGAAAGCCATAAGAACACTGTATCAATACAAAAGAGCGGTGTGAAGAAAATGGGGGTTAAAGTCGAGGATATTGGAATGAATCTCCAAGGCGATAATACTTCCCGAGTACTATATGGAGCGGTGGTCTGGTGGCACGGAGCACATATTAAGAAATATCAGAGGTACCTAGCAAAGGTGCAGAGGCTGGCGTGTCTGATAACCGGGACGTTGAGGACAGGACGACCCCGACACACGCCTTAGAGGTAATACTAGGTATAAAGGCGCTACATATAGAAGCGGAAAAGAGGGCCATGGAACAGTGGCATACAAGGAATGGAGAGGAAGTTGCGTACACAAGCGACACGAACTAATACAAGTAGGGTACTGTCTAAAATGGAAATGATGGTAACTCACAATGACCTCATAAAGAGGAAGAAGATATTATTAAGAAATATAGAGTACATATTGGGGAGAGGGACAACTGGAAGGTAAACGTCGAACATCCGACGTTTATATGCTTCACTGACGATTTGATAAGAAGCTCCATAGGTCTAGCTGGAGCAGGCATACCTACTTGGCATAGTTATCCCGAAATTGGGGGAAAAGGTATCTGTCCCACTTGGTAGGTATACGAGTGTGTTTCAGGCAGAAGTTTGTGCCATACTACGGTGCGTAAGGCTCATAAAGGAGTAAGTGCAGCAGACGAGGGCCGTGATCATATACACGGATAGTCAGGCAGCAGTGAAGACGCTAAATAAGAAGCCAGCGACAAAATCTTCTTTGGTACAGGAATGTAAGGAGACAGGAACTAAACTCGCTTGGAAGTTTGGAATAAACTACAAACATTCAAAGGCGCTTTGAAAATACATTGTTGATTTGACTGAAAATTGTTTGATTTAATACCCTTATGAATCTTATAATATAGTAAATCGTCATTACCATACACATGGTAGGGTAAAAGCACCAATAGATGACTGCCACCCAGAAGTTGACTGATAGGTCTAAAAATGCAAATAATTAAATCAGGAATAATTTTACACGCCTGGGAGTATTTTTCTCACACGCGGCAGCACTATATCGAGTGTCGCATGCGAATTCCCAGACAATTAAGCCACACACGAGGCAGTGAGCGGTCGTCGAGTTTGTGCTTCGCGCCAAAATTGCGTTTTATATGGGATCCTTATTAAGAAACGCCCTCAAAAATTTAAGCTTTTAATTACGTAAAAAATCGAATATGGCTTTTATTTCCTTGATTAACTTCAGTATAGATTTTAGACCTTTTGGGCAAAGGCTCGAATTTTCAAATGCTTGTGTAAATTATAATAAAATAGCTAGATGTAATATTTATATATAAAATTACAATCAGTTTTGTAGTTGATTTTTAGACCAAAAGATGAACGACCTTTTTTTCGTGTAACACGTTTTAAAGTAATTTACTTTTGTATGGAAACGGGATTGTGCAACTCAAGAATCGCTGTCCAAAACGTGAACTAGGAAAATTTACTGGTTCATCTTTTGGGTTGGATTCCAATAAATGAATTCGAATCAATTTAGTTCGTTCATTTCGTTGATGCGGTGTCCAAAACATGAACCAACTGATTTTATTGAACGGTTGAATTTGGGAAAAGTTAAACTTTTGTTCTTAGAGATGAGATTGTTACACAATGTACACCGTGTTTATATTTCATTGAAAGAAGGTTCTTAAGGTTAAATACAATTAATTTATCTAAGAAATCAACGTTTTTACTATGCTCTATTCATCTATTGGAGTTTTGGCGTTCATATATTGGTCTCGCTATATTGCAATTATGCTGGTTCATCTATTGGAGTCAAATTGTTCAGTGATAGGGCACTTTGTTCAACTATTGGTGAATTTGGGTACTTTTCTAATATAATTATTTTTATAAAATTACTGAAGTTTAATACGAGGCACGAAAATAATTTATTCTAAACTCAATTAAATGCGGAATCATATAAAAAAAATAAAAATTTATGAATATGAGTTACATCATATATGTAGATGTAAATTTATGAATATGAGTTACATCATATATGTAGAAAAAAATATTTAAAGTTGGGAAAGTTGCTTAACTGTTCATCTATTGGTGATTTTACCCTATCATCGCCATCCATTAAAAAATCATAACCAATGGTCGTCATCACCATCTCGTGTAAAATATTTTTGATGCCTATAATTTCGAAATTATGCATCAAATTAGTGTGGAATCATAACAAGATACTCTCATAAATATAACTTAACAATTCTAAATACATATTTATGCATTTAATTAATAAAAGAAAAAAAATATGTTTTTGTATGGTGAAAATTTTCTTGATGAAATCCACCCCTACACAAACTATATCTGAATAGAAATAGTGTACCTACCTAAGTTTATTTTTTTTAAACAACCAGGTTCGATTCCCTAGCTGGGTACAGTTTTTTTTTAAGTCAGAATGCAGTTTTTCTTTTTATCAAAATCGGTGACATGGTTCCTAAGAACAAATCTTCGTATGTCTTATAGTTTCAGACTTTCCCATGCTGACCGATTTGAATGGGCCACCCTGTATCTGTATACCTACTAAAACGTACCTATCCCAGCGCTCTTACATTTTAATTAGGTAAGTAGATATACTATGCATTTTAGAAAACAATGTCCATTCATCGGTCCAACCCAGTCCAAAGAGCACTTGTCATTAAAATACCTCTCCGCCTTATCAAATTTGGCCTTGAGAATCTACTTAGCTCCATAACATGTTTATTAATTATACAAATACAACAATCAGTTCGCGCGAGTCGCTCGTTACGTGCGGTCATGAAGGTCGCAGTAGTCACCGGCGCAAATAAAGGCATAGGTCTTGCTATTGTCAAGGCCCTCTGCAAAAGATTTGATGGAACCGTCTACCTTACATCCAGGGACGTCAATAGAGGCACTAAAGCCGTAGCCCAACTGCGTTCCCAAGGCTTGGAACCGGCTTACCACCAACTAGACATCTCCGACGAAAACAGCATTATCAAATTCAGAGATTATTTAAAGGAAAAACATGGAGGAATTGATATCTTGATCAACAATGCTGCGGTTGCAAATGGATTAAACACATCATACGAAGCCTGCAAAGAAGTTATAGACATTGATTACAGAAGCTTGCTCACGATTCAAGAACATATATTTCCGCTTGTACGAGAGCGTGGGAGGATTTTAAATATAGCAAGCGATTGTGGACACTTATCTAATGTAAGAAACAAATATTGGATAGATAAGTTATCGAGCAAAGATTTAACAGTGAGCGATATTAATGAGTTTGTGAATTGGTTTTTGGATTGCGTTAAAAATGGCACGTTTAATAAGAATGACTTGGCAGATGGGGGTACTGTAGCGGCTTATAGAATCGCTAAAGTTGCGGTTTGTGCTTTAACGATACTTCAACAGAGGGAACTTGAATCTAGAAAGATCTCTATTAACGCTATGCACCCTGGGTTAGTACAAACTGATATGACAGCAGGAAAAGGTTTCTTTAGTCCTGATGATGCGGCTGAAACTCCAGTCTATTTAGTTTTAGATGCGCCTGAATCTATTAAAGGATCATATGTGTGGTTTGATAAGAAAGTATTAGATTGGTACGATTACAAGAGCGATTGTTACTTTAAAATCGAGACGATTTTCAAGCACTATGGTGCCATTGGACCGGTTTTATATTTTATTGCCCGACATGAGTGGAGCAAACATGTTATATTGTTCGCTTTAACAATTTTGTTTATCAGTGTTTTGTGTCGTTTACTATGAGTTACCAATTTATAATATTTTACTTACAAGTACTATCAACAAAATTATATCCTTAATTCCTTACCCACCATGGACACCATAGAACCATGTCATATCAAATCAAATTGTCTGACAGTTGCTACAACTTGATTTACAATGTCACAATGCCATGGTTATGTTAAATTTAATTACTTAAATTATGAAATAAAACTATGAAAACGGATGGACTCGCATATATTCATTAACTTTAACTTCATTCCGACGTTTAGAACACTTTATGATATGGGAATAAGTTAAAGTTAATTTCATAGTTTTATTTCATGAGTAATCCTCGGTAACCGAAGGAAATATTACTTAAATTATATTATTACTGTTTTTGATTAGCGAATATTTTAATTCGGATGAAATAAAAGTCTATATATCATGAAAATGTTGTATATTTATCTAATTTAAAATACATATTAGATAATTTGTTCTCGAGACACGCATTATCTAGAGATGCCTAGACAACCACAGTCTAACAAAAAGCATAAAAAAAACAATCGAATATCAGATCAACACAACCATTCGCTATATTTATACTTTTGAAGGAATACGCATTTCTTACTAGGCTAAATAATCTCGAATCCTGACTACGAACAGACCCAGGCAAGAACAAGAAAGTTTTTTAACGCGTCCCATACCTAGTGTATCTTTTATGGTACATCTGACTCCATAGAAACCTATTCTATACACCGTGATTTCTAATAACCCGAAAGATTTTAACAGTGTGTTCCTGACCACATTTAGAAACTATAATGTTGTATAAACTTTTCTGGATATCGCCTAGTTTCAGAGTTATTACCAATTAAAAAAAAACATATTTTCTAATTGTAACTCGGTACAAAAGGTCTTTTTAACGGCGTTGGTGCCATTATGGAGAATAGTCTCACTAACCTCATTAATAGATGTCGAAAAGTGAGAAATAAAACCTTTTAAAAATGAGGTTTTTGTAAAAAAAAACCTTAACACTCATTGTAAGTGCTAGTTTCATGAATAACTTTTACTTTTTATGTTAAAATACATTCAAAAATTAAATAACAATTGAAAAAAAATTAAAAAAAAATAATTTTTTTTCGCCAAAAATGACAAAAGTCATATAATATTTTTTGTTTGTTTTTACATCAAAAATGCGTGGTTAAAATCTTTCGGGTTATTAGAGATCACGGTGTATAGTACCTAATGAAAACCAAGCCTTGAAGAAAATGTTGTGTCACGGATACCACGCGATCGCTTCTTGTCAAACGAAATTGAACTTTATGAATAGTTCCACGAGAGTTGAGGTTACGCATACAACAACATGTCAAGTAAACACAAGGGGAATTTGATATTGGTGTTCTTTTTCGTACTGATAGCAAATCAAATTGAGTTGTAAGATTGACCAAAAAAGTTTGCTCAAGAGATTTGCTTCAATATTTTGACGCAAGTCAATCATTCATTACATTTTTTTGCAATTAAATAGCACTTCATTTGGATGTGTTTGTAATCATTCAGATCAACTCTGGTGAAATAGTTACATTATATTACATTAGGGAAACTGGTGGTTTGAGACATCACTGCCGCCCGTGGCACAAAATTATGCAGTGTGGTCGTGGTCTTATTAAGGTAAATATATATTATTTTTCTTTTGTACAGTCACGGTGTTCAAATATATATCAACGCGCACTGTAACGACACAGCAGTAGGCTTTCTCAGATATTTGTGAGCACTGTATAGTCAGCGTTAAATACTACATACTCAGGATTTGGATTTACCTATTCCATAGCTATTTCGGTTGACCAACAAACATAAATTTAGAATGTATTGAGCGACATTGAGGTCAATTGGTAATATTAAATCCGTTACCGGTAATTTCTTTCGCCATTCCCGTTTTTGCACTGGATCTGCAGTCTATTTAGATATATTTGATCTAATGGACTATAAAATGTTCATTAAATGCACATTTAAAACCTTAAGATTAATAATTGAGCGTCATACGTAACACGGCTAAACTTTATCAGACTAAATCAACACTAAATAGACTAGATTCTAGCCGCCACACACAATTTACAATTTTATACATTGAAATTATGTTTACAAAGATTTGCCATTATAAAGTACATAGCTTGGTCCTACGAAATAATAACTAAATGCCTCCTTGAAACTTTTTAGTACTAGTGAAATAATAAAGGTTATTCTTCATAAAATTGTGTGTGAATTCGTTTTCTCTGCATCTGAATTTACCATCTTAATCAGTTTATTAATATTACAAAACCAACTTTTGAGATTTATGATTTTGACCTTCATGTTTATAATGCTAAAACCTACGATTGAATCAACTGATTAACCCGTAATTTGGCAATGTTCGTCACAATGAACATAGTCTTTGCCCCACTTTTTGTATTTTTTAAAGACAATTTTCTGCACAATGACGCGCGTTTTTTTTTATTTGTCAATTTAAGGGTTAAATCAGTATCATTTAATTCAATTGTATGATTATGGGTTAAATTATAACTGTAAAAAGTGGATTGTGAAATTTCATAGGTTATAAATAAATGAGCATTCGTGAACTTTAAACTTATGGTATACAGGGTGTAATCGTTAAGTGTGGCCAGACCATAATTCCGTAAATATGACAGATATCAAAAAACTTCCAACTAATATCGAAAGTACGTTACCCAACGAGTAAAATTACACTAATAACTTTTTTGAAATAAAATCAGAAATATCTCAAATATGAACTTCAAACCCTTCCGTACATTTAGTACGTAACCGTTCATTCGAAGACTAGTTCAATACGAATATTTTTTTATTTAAGAATAAATGCTAGATTAATTATTTCATAAACGGTAGTATTATTATTTTATTACAATGTATTCGTACAAATAACGAATCTCTAACAGTTTTATCTCTTACGACACCCGACTTTCTTTAAGGCTGTAAGTCGTCATACTAAATGTATGGGAGCGTTTTAAGTTAGTATTTTTAATATTATTTCATCTATTTAGAAATAGTAGTTTATGCAACCGTACGTAATGAGGGGCATTACAACTCGAGTGTGGGTTTATGAAACGAACCGAAGGTGAGTTTCATAATAGCATCACACGAGTGTTGTAATGCCTGATTACGTATAGTTGCATACACTACTTTATCTACACACATATCATGAGTGCTCTAAGACGCGTTCAGAAACAAAGCTTTCTCATACTTGGCTCTCTACTTTTGCGGCAACAGGTTGTTAGTTGCTGTCATAGCTGCATTGAAATGTCCGGCGGAGTGCTCATATCGTTATTCGAGTCACTGCCACTCATTATCAAGTAATTATCAGTATTATCACAAAGTATTCAAATTTTTTCACAATTGTTCACTTGTAGTAGTAAGCCAACAAACAAAAGACAGCTGCTCGGAATGGCAGCGATTTGAATCTCTGTAATTTTTTTTTAAATCATAGACAATCGAGTGATGTCCCTAATCTTGTGTCACTCGATATGATAATATCGTCCGATTGTAACTAAAAAACATACTGAATTAACTTTTTGTGTCGATGACTGGCTGAATATCTATAGATACCAGAATAGACACCCCACTTGAATGTGACAGCTGTTCCAAATTTAAAACTCATAACCTCCGGAAAATCGTATATAATGTTAACTTTATGTATGTGCCAAGTTCTGATGGTGGGTAATGCTGGTCATTGTCTATTGTTTCTGAACGCGTTTAGAGCACTTAACGATATTTGTGTAGATAAAAGTTATTAATGTAATTTTACTCGTTGGGTAACATACTTTCGATATCAGTTGGAAGTTTTCTGATATCTGTTATACACCGTGATCTCTAATAACCCGAAAGATTTTAACCACGCATTTTTGATGTAAACACAAACAAAAAATATTATATGACTTTTGTCATTTTTGGCGAAAAAAAAAATTTATTTTTAATTTTTTTTCAATTGTTATTTAATTTTTGAATGTATTTTAACATAAAAAGTAAAAGTTATTCATAAAACTAGCACTTACAATGAGTGTTAAGGTTTTTTTTTTACAAAAACCTCATTTTTAAAAGGTTTTATTTCTCACTTTTTGACATCTATTTATGAGGTTAGTGAGACTATTCTCCATAATGGCACCAACGCCGTTAAAAATACCTTTTTTACCGAGTTACAATTAGAAAATATGTTTTTTTTTATTGGTAATAACTCTGAAACTAGGCGATATCCAGAAAAGTTTATACGACATTATAGTTTCTAAATGCGGTCAGGAACACACTGTTAAAATCTTTCGGGTTATTAGAGATCACGGTGTATTTACGGAATTATAGCCTGGCCACACTTAACGATTACACCCTGTATATAGGGTTACAAAATAAATGTGTTGGCGTTCTATAATCTTCTCCTAGATATTATAAATATCATCCCATATATAATATCAATACATGGATTAAAACATCGGAAACACATACATTTTTAAGAATATCCAAATATTATTCATGAGTGGCGGCCTATATGAATAGAATCCACAAAATTATATAAATTCCAATAAAAGCAACTAGTTCATAGATAATCTCATTTGAAAACATTAAAAATAAAATCACAGCTGAAAATGACTTACAATACATAGGTACCTATCGTTCGAGTAAAATGTTAACTCTATAAAACGCTACCTCTAACTTTATACGTATCAATCCCAATACATTTCTCTCGATTATAATCTAATTAAAAATTACTTATAAATAATATATTAAGTTCTAAATCGCAATATTGGATTAAAAAATCGAGTAAAAATTCAAGAAATTATTATGGCAGTTTCGTTATATTATAATTTCTTTTTAATTTTATTATTAGTATGGTCATTTATTGCTTTGACTAGTTTAATTGGTGTATTATTATGAGGTGTATAACATGACAAGTTATTTCTAAGTGAAGCTAGATATAGGGTTTATAAAAGGTGACTACAGACGATTTTAGGGTTAAAACGGCAGTGATTACTATATGTTTTAGGCTTGTCCACAAAAATAACAAAACTACCTACATGATTAATATGAATGTCAAACTATATATATCGTCGCTAATACATATTTCAGAAGTGGCTAATATTATAAATAAGTCAGTTTTTTGCCTAGAATAAATAATAAATAATATAAGTCAATAAGTATAAACAAGACAATTAATTACGCATTTGGCTAGATCAATCAAGGTGTACAGATGTAGTGCAAAATCCTTTCTCTTCGGCTTTTCACGGAAACATCCGAATTTATATTGCTGTCACAATGAACTTCAGTATATATTGCACTGAAGCTAATTGAAACAGGGAGATTAATTCGGGCGTTTCCGTGAAAAGCCGAAGAGAAAGGATTTTGCACTACATCTGTAAGTAATCAACTACATACGTAACCCATTGAAGGGCACCGATCTCATTGTTAAATCTCGTATATTTAATTAGTAATAATTTATTGTATTTGTTATTTTTGTGGGATATATTCTATAGACTAGGTAGTCGAAATTATAGTTGTTATATATAATTTAAATATGGGCAGACAAAGTAATGAGACTTGTAAAGCCGTAAGTACAATAAACACTGTGACTACAATATTTTGAACATCTCGGTTTGCTAAAGCATAAAGGAATTCAATTATAGATATCACTGATAAATATGTTTGCTATATTCTAAAACTATAGCGACATTATAAATTAAACAAATTACAATAAAGTCTTGGTTTCTAGGTTTAAAACCCTTAAGAAATTATTCCATACAAGTACGCATTTTCGAATTTCAACCAAGCACCGGGTGACATCATCGTTGTACCATAATCAACTTGGGTATTTTAGCCACTACCCAGAACATAATATTATGATTGTGTCAGTGGACATGGAAAGGTCACGGTGTTTAAATGGACTTTATTAAAGAATACATAAGGTCTATTTTAAGAGTCGTGACAAGGTGCACTGACACATATTGTCTGTCGCGTCTTGTCAACATTGCAAGCAAATCTGTCACATTCAAATAAAATTTACGATGTTCACTCACGGTCTAGTTGTCGATTTCTAAGAACGAACATTTGACATTTCAGAAATAACCCTTATTTATATGACGTTAAGTCTATCGAAAAAATGGTGAGTCTTACCTTCATATTAATAAGGATATTAAGGATTAATCTATAACTGTCAAAAGTTCATTCATACATCTCGCAGACTATAATAGACCATCTACTCTAGGCTCTCTAAATATGTCGCACGTATTGAATACAATGTTTTGATTATGATACAAGGCTCATTTTAGATTAACAATTCTCAGCACAAATAATACAACGAACTTATTTACTACAGAAGGAACTGTGCTACCTCTAACTGAGGTTTAATAATATTGAAACAAGCTTCATGAAGAAACTAACATCATATCTAAACTATTACTGACGATATCAGACTTAAATAAGTGAAATTTATAACGGTGTTTGAATGTAAACCATCGTGATTATCAGGCATTAAATTGAGTAAAATCCATTTAATTATGTTTCAATTATAAACATGTATTGTATAATGAATATAATCATGCTAAAATATCTATGCTAACATAATGATCGACATTAATTAATTTAATTATCGAATGATTTTGTACAATGATCACATGATAATAAGCGCACGTATTACTATTGAGTGACAGTTATTTCGACAGCGACATTTTGAAATGAATTGATTGAGCAGGGTTGGACGCCTCGTCCTTCGAGGCTAATTAATAAAGGACGCCAACTTTCTTTTATTAAGTTAGACGAGTTCTGATATTCAATTTATTCAGAATGTTCCCATTTTTTTGTTGGGTTTTTTTAAATCTTTGGAGCTTTAGGCTCGACATTGCGGCGCGTAACATTTTTCTTAGAATTTTAACACGTCTCCAAATCGATAGCCCAATATTTCAAGGTTCTCAGTGTAATACATTGGGCAGGAAAAGTGTTAAAATATTCCCTTCTTATAAAAGACGCTTGCGTCATTTGTTTAATTTACAAAAAAACTAGTTTGTATTAAGTTGACAAAGTAATAGTGCTCAATATTTGACTGTCAAATATAATTATTTAATTATGTTTTATTACATTGCAGTTTACATTTTTTTTTGTAAAATGTGTTGTTTCTTATGTAAAAAACTTATCTAGCAATAATTGCACTAAATAATTTTCTAAATCTTATTAAGTTTTTTTGAAATCACATTCAATAACTTTTCGAAAGGTACAGCGTAGACCATTGCAATTTGCAAACGATAGCTATAGGGAATTGTCAAACATAATAGAAGTATGGACAATTTTTGGTTAACTGGCTAATTTAAACGTTATTTGGCCCTGATATTAATGTATCCGTCCAAAATCAGTGATAATTTTAAATTGGTTTACGAACAAATATTTTACCGGAGTAAATAGAAGATATTATTTTCATATGCTTAGCCAAAACCGGAGCACTAGCAAAAATTGTATTGCTTCTTATTAAAAAACTAAAATAAGTCAAATTTAAATCATGTGATAGCGCTTCCGAAAATCAGGTCCCAAATTTCAAGGATTTCCTTTCATTTTGACATTAGGCCTTATACTTTTTTACAATTTTTATATAATATCATAGGTTTTTGGAATGAAACGATTTTTTTTGCCAGATTCACCTCATGGTGAAGCTATTACATTATCTATTAATCATTGAAGGAGAAATATTCATTATAATTATAGCATTCTCCTTTGGTCTGTGCTTTATTCTCGCAGTCTGGTAAGTAAACCAAAAATAAAAAACCGGCCAAGTGCGAGTCGAACTCGCGCGCGAAGGGTTCCGTACCATTATCAATTTATTATTAAAAAATACAGTTAAATCACCCTACCTCAAAAACTATAAGAGATAATTTAATCAAACCAAAAATCGTTGATAGAGTTTATTAATGTGCATAACATATTTTTTTTTTTGAATTTTATATCGCTTAGTTTAAAAAATAGAGGGGGGGGGGGGGACACATTTTCAGACTTTGAGAGTTGATATCTCGAAAACGGTTTGCTCAAATCAAAATGAGATTTATAAACCTTCATATCATTTTCAAAGACCTTTCTATTAATACCCCACACGCTTATATACAACTAAAAAAAATTTCTATCCCTCAGTTACATGTATGGAGGGCCCCCACCCCAATGGTTTTTTTTACAATTTAGTATCATAATCCTGTAGCGGTTTATACAACACATATCCTTTCCAAATTTCGTTGCTGTAGCATTTATAGTTTCCGAGTAAATAGGCTGTGACAGACGGACAGACGGACATGACGAATCTATAAGGGTTCCGTTTTTGCCATTTTGGCTACGGAACCCTAAAAAAATGGGGGCTGAGTTGGTAACCCAAAGAAAATAATTGATTTTGAGCCGTTTTATAAAGCAAAGACAAGTTATAGCAAGGAATGGGAATGGGATACCCAAAAAATACATTTCGTGAATTTATTGGCATAAAATACCCAAACTAATAAACCAATTAGTATTTTAAGATTTTTAAGTGATTGAATAAATTATTTCCGAACAAATCGGTCGTGAATAATCATCTAGAATGATTGCAGGATTAAACGAACTTACCAGCTATGCTATTCTCTTATTGACACATTCGACGCTGCGTTCGTCAACGAGCTCGATGTCGAGACAGCCTTGTCTAAAATCCTAGCTGTTTGATTTGACATTAGGAATCGAGGCTGTGATCGAGGTTGTGGGCGAGTTCGTCGCTGTTTTTCGTTAGAGAATACGAAGTTCATACATTAAACGTCAAACTCTCGACGCAATGTAGTTCCAGCTCACGCCGCATTCGTCGCCGAGCGCTAGTGTCGTTTAAAGTACATTAGTGAATACCATTTTTAGGCTCGACGCTGCCGCAGTGCTGACACAGCGCTGACAGTAAGGCGGTTTCCTTAGTGAATAACACTGCTGGTTAGTTACTGTCTTGAATGAATGTGTACTTAATTTTCTTAGGTAAGGGGCTGCCTATCAAAATTGACAAAAATGGTAATTCAATATGGTTTAATTTTTTTTAACTGGCGCTAACTTTTTAGAATGTTTTTTTATTACGAGGCTTCAATAAAAGAGGTTCTCAATTTTTTATATGTATCTCTCGATATCTCCGAGAATAGTGAACCGATTTTCAAAAAAAAATTATCGAACGGGTGTATAATCCCGAGATGGTACCGTTGGCACTTCGGCGTCTGATGATGGGATCTTGGAGAAATCAGAAGTCAGTTTTAATTTTTTTATCGATTGATGTCGGTTTTCAATTTTTTTTAGCTTGTTGATTATTCTGTAAGGAAGTTTTGAGGTTTCTTATCTTAGCAAACATCCTTGCCGTTGAGATGGGTGCCGTTGGGTGCGCCTAGGAAGGAGGTGAAGGTGGTGTCACGTGACATGGGCGGCTCTAGACCGGAGATCGGGATGCAATCCAGGCTGGGCACCGTGTAGTCCCTGTTTACAACACACATTTTTCATGCCACATGGCCAGAATGTGGGCCAAGTTGTCCCAACCCTTTTTTTTGGACTTGAACTTTTAATATGATTTACTCAGAATCGCGAGCTCTTTCGATCCTGATAGGAGAAAATGCATGTCCAAGATTTTTGCAACATTCGATTTCGTGCTTATAGAATGAAATGAAGTAGATTTAAAGACCTATTATAAACGACCCAACTCTCATGTTTTGATGACAATTTTGACGCATGGTCCTTTTAGGACAAAATTTATCTCCTATTAGGATTGAAACAGCTGAGGATTCTGAGTAGAAATCATACAATAAATAATGTTACAAAGGGGGGGGGGGCAACTTTGACGATAGGAAATATAGGACGAGGTTTATAAGTTTACATGAACTCACATGGACACGTTGTCCTGCGACTGCTGCACATCGGGCACTAGTTGCGGGCGCGGCGCCTCGCCGGCCGCGGTGCGGCGTGAGCTGAACAAGAATACGCCCACCATCGCCAGCATGTACGATAAGAAGTATAGCGCGTGGAACTGGAATACAACGTTTATAATGAGAATCCCTCAAAAATTTGCTAATCTAATCTTCGATATTCATGAAAGTTGGTGGGCTGGTAGAGTCAATGATGCTGAGGAAGATCCATCACATTTCCCAAAATGTTTGTATGAAACAATCCCTTTTTAGGGTTCCGTAGTAAACTAGGAATCCTTATCTATCCGTCTGTCCATCTGTCCGTTTGTCTGAGGAACCCTTATCGTTTCGCCATGTCCATCTGTTTGTCTGCCTGTCGGCAGCATAGGTCAGTGGCCGTTAGTGCTAGAAATTTGCAATTTACAGGTATATATATTAATCAAGCCGACAAAGTGGTAGAATAAAATGAAGATAAAATATTTTGTTTAGGACACCTCCTCTAGTAGGAAAGTGGGGATGATTTTTTAATTTTGCTTTTTGCTGTAATCCTATGGTGTCCCCACACCTATTTGAATAGGTATTTGAAAAACGTATGAGAGTGACAAAAAAAACGAAAGTTGTATACAAATTTCCTAGAACATTTTGGAAAATGTGGTGGATGTTGGCCTGTTTCACCATCCTCAAATTAAATATTCTGTCAGATAAATGTTAGCTGTCCTTTTCTTGTATATGCCTGAGGAAAAGAATAGAGATTATTTTTATCGATGGATATATTCCAGGGATTCCAGAATATCCAAATATCCAAGGAATTTGAACCAGGTCAGTTGTCTGACAAATTCTCTATCAAATAATATGAAAATCCTAGAGAGCAAATAAATCACTGCAAGCGTTTCAAATCAAAGGATGTTAATTAAAAATAATCAAAGGTGTGAGTTTAATTAGGCGTGTATACAAGAAAAACATGTTTGTACTAATTGTACTCACCTTAAACTGAAAAATGTACATCCCAGCTATCAAAGTGTAATAATCCGAGGACAAAAACGAGAGATGCAATATTATAGCCCCTGCATCTCTTAGCATGAAGCTTTGCAATATCTGAAATATGGTCTGTATTGAGCAATAACTTCCGAGCTGTATCAGTGTCTCTAGCTCATACCAGTTGAAAGTGATCAGGTCACTCAGTTCAAGGAAGAAGGTTTGAGTACAGGACACTATGCTGCCTATAAGGCCTAACAGGGCTAGGTATTCTGGGCAGGATTGGACTTGGAGCATCATTTCTTGGAGAACAGTGACCATGGCGAAGAGGAGAGAGCCGGCGAGGCAGAGCATGTCACCAACTAGTTGGTTTTTACCTGGAAATAAGCAAAATGTAAAAAAAAAATTAGGATATTTCTGCATAACTACTGACATGTTTGGATTTTCGCGAATAAGTGATAACATGTAGCCCTAGCTACATGAAGCATGTTACTAATTAATATAAAACTCATTTGATCTTCATTGAAGCATAAAGATGTCACAATTCCAGTTTAAATGAAAATTAATCTAATTAGAGCAGACTAATTTGAGAGTGTGCCATGTTAAACAACGATTTAGTAGGGCAATACACAAACTATTAGCTATTAGCAAAATAATCCTCAACTTGTTAAATTGAAATCACATGGAATGGCCCTTAGCCTAATTTGTAATAAATGTGTCAAACCAATGTGTTTGTAAGATGAGAGGTAAACTAGTTCTTTTAACATTACTACAGTATGTATAGTATACCTATAGGTTATCAAAATGTAATGCAAGTAATATATGTAAGTTGTGTTTGCCTATAATTGGGTGAATATTCGATAATGATCCCTGTATCCAAGTGTAAAGTGTATTAGCTATAATATTGCACCTGTTGGCAAACCTTAATTAATAAATAAATAAATAACATTAAATGCACAAATCATTACCATCAGTAGGCGCGCCCTCCACATCGGCCCACACCACACAAACAATAGCCATCAACCCGAGCGTAGCTCCGGCGACATGTGCAGCCCCGAGCCGGCGGCCGCGCCACGCGCCGCCCACCAGCGCGGCACCCACGCCTGAGCATGCCAGGAGCTGTCAGCTCAGCACGGAGGTGAAGCGCTGCGAGAGCACTAGGAGCCAACTTGCTTCGACATCCAGTGTGCATGCAATTATTACTATACACCATTTTCTGGAAATAAAAGCTTATTGAAGGACTCTTATTCAGAAAGTCTTAATTTTAACTGAGAGATTCATAAGATGTATAATTTCTAGTTTAGCTATTACAGAATTACCCCCTTTTTCTTAAACATCACATAACTTAGCAAGCTGTTAAGTATTGTTTGTTCCTTTCGGTATTACAGACGTATTGATAACACCGAGATGGACAAACAATACTTTTTTTTTTTTAATCTTTTATTGATTAAAAAGAAAAGGGTTTCGTCACACAGTGACGATGTCACCCTCGTTGATGAGATAACATGTTGCTTAATTAATTAAAAACAAACAATACTTAAGATGTATAATATCTAGTTTAGCTATTACAGAATTACTCCCTTTTTCTTAAACATCACATAACTTAGCAAGCTGTTAAGTATTGTTTGTTCCTTTCGGTATTACAGACGTATTGATAACACCGAGATGGACAAACAATACTTATAGGCTAGCTAAGTTAGAAGATGTTTATGAATAAGGTATATTTATAACAATATTCTTGTAAAGATATACTCACTTGGATAGTTTTGTAACACCATTACATAGCAATGTAGGGACGAATAGAACGAAAAGCGCTAAATACGGAATAACAAGTTGGGCGGTCGTGGGAAACTGCCAGGTCGCGCTCTGCAGTATCGTCGTCAGGATACATTTCGCACTCATCAGTAAAGACAACACTTGACCCAACAATATGCTTCGCCATACTTTCCTGAAATGAGGAAAGTGTAAGTAACAACCTTATGGTTTTCATTTAAAGCCATAAAATAAATAACCAAGTACAAACCATCGCCCTAACTCCGAAAAGTATGCCTCGACTTTTTCACTGAAAGTGGTACTTTCCATTGCTTATTTGATTAACAAATAAAACTTCAGGTGGAAAACACTGCGGAAAGGATAAAATCCTCAGGGAAATCCAAATAAAAACGAAATAATCCCATTATTTTAGAGACATGGGCTGGGGAGCAAAACACGGCATGACATTTCTGTGTTTCGTTCTGAAATAAATTAAGGTCACTTACTTCACTTACATGCTCAACATGATAGTTACTATCAAAAAAGACATTAAATAGATTTTATCGTTTCTGAACGCAAAACAACAAAGTGATGTTCTTTTTAATCTTGTTCAAATCGATCGACTGTAGCGTGAATCGATTCACAATCAAAACGATCAATAATCGAAAAAACAATATTTTAAATCGGAGGAAAAATAAAAAAAACGAAACGAATGAATGTGAATGACAGCGAAGCCTCAGCTAATCTGTGGCGCTTGTGTGAAATTGTAGGATTTGTAGGTTATGTTGTTATGTTTATTTACTGCAGAAAATAAGCATAAGTAATTGTATTTAAAGTATTACGTATTGTAGTTAATAGAGTACCAGATAAAATAAAAGTCTTGTGTTGTTTTATACGTTCATCAACATCATGGGAGACGGTGAGTAGCACTTCAAAATATTGATGTTTATCAATGCTTGTACCAATGTTAAGTACTTATTTTTTAATGAATTTACCACTAATTTACAGAAGATGTTATTCGACGGCGTCTTTTGATTGATGGCGATGGCACCGGCGATGATAGAAGACTGAACGTACTCTTAAAAACACTTATAAAATGGTGTAACACTACTGACGACAAACCTGAAGAGAGGTTAGTTAGAATACTAATTTCTTCCTACATTATTGCTACCTGGCCAAATTTTGCGTTATGATTGAAATACTAAAACAAAAATGTTTGTTTCAGTAAAGCGACACATGATCGAATGCTGGCGCAACTAGCACAATGCGAGTTTGCCGTCACGAAATCACAACTCGGCTCAGAAATGATGAATGCTGAGCTAGCCAGCTATGAATCATTGTCTAAAATACTTGAAAATGGCATAGAGGTTGCTAAAGGTAACATAGAGAAGAGCAAAGCAGATCTACTTCAGGCTAAAACTGTCCGGAAAAACAGAATAGAATATGATGTTCTGGCCAAGGTAATAAGTGAACAGCCTGATAGAAAAGAAACATTGGAACGGCTGGGGACTTTGAAAACAGAACTGGCTGGTTTAGAAACAACCAAGCAGCAGTTGGAAAGCAGATTGGCTTTAAGAAAAAAACAATTTCATGTTTTGGTGACTTCTATTCATCAGTTGCAAGCACTTTTGGATGAACCTGATGATACGGAATCCATTTCTGATATTGAGATGAAAGATATTAGCAGTGAATCTTAGCACTGTTACATTAATCCGGTTGTCTTATCATTTTGTATTCTAATAATCTGAAACTCACTGTTAAGTAAATTTATGAAAGCTCGGAATTGCATTTGTAGTAAGTATATCAATAGTAACACTCTTAAGGGGGTTCCTATATCTTCATAATTAGTTCTCGAAAACATATGCCACTAGTTGGCGCCACTTAGCAGGAAGGTCCCGCTAAGGAACACAATTGTTACACACACACAGTAAACACAGTTGGGCAAAGAAAAACTAAGTAGAAGGTATTTTTATTTTTTTATATAATTTTATTAACTCAAACAAAACATTTAAACACGAAATTATAGGCGCTCTGAGAATTTAGACAAGTTTGCCTCAGTGTTGCTGCCCTAGTGAAAGTCATTTCAGAAAACCCTCATTGTTTGTAAAAGTATTCAAATAGTCAGATCCCCTGAAGTTATGACTACAATCTGTGTGGTTCCAAAGAGTTATTGATTTTAAACATACATACTTAAGAGTTTTAAGACAAATTCTGGAATGTTTACATATTACTTATGATATTCCATAATGTCATTTAGCAAATTTAATATACATTTAATTTGAAAACTGCCAGTTCCCAAATCCAGTTATTTGACTGCCAGATGTTTTTGTAATAAATTCTTTAAATTTCAGAATTTTGTGTTTAAACTTAAAGCCCTATTAACATTATTTCCAAGAGCTATATTTAAGCAAGATATAATTTTATATGGTGTAGGTCTTTATACCTATATATGTACATATAATACAGGAACCCTATGTATATTTTGCATTTTTTTAATACCACGACGAAACAAGTTTTGGAACGCGCTCGCATTGAATATTCCTTATTCATACCAATGTCGCCATTAAGGCCTCCGCTTGCTGACGCGAATTACCCGGAACGGACGCTCGTCTAACCAGAAATTGTATGAACCACGCTGAGGTCCTACCACAAACGACGAACAAAGTGTTGTCTCTCGCGTTTGTGAATTCGTACGTAAGTATGAAAGAGAGGAAACACTTCGTGGTCCGCGGTAGGGTCTCTGGTGAGGGTATGGGCGTCGGATTACGGATACCTACTGAGTGGGACCCGCGAGCGTAGGCCCGTAGGCAGCATTTATTTTGGATGAAATGTATTAAACAACAGCTCAATTTTAGGTTGGCATTATTTCTGGGCGTGGCGGTTATGGGTATTTTCCTCCTAATGCGTTTATACGCATAGTTAATAGGAGAGGCCTACGTCCAGCAGTGGACTATCATAGGCTGATAATGATAATAATGATGATTATTTATTTACAAATCTATTATTTATCTGCCTCCACGGCGTCAATTTATTTTCTCTTATTTCTAGTAATCATCATGTTTGGTTGTTACAAAATGTTTTTGCATTTATATGTATACTTACTTAACCCATTCAGGGCGACGCTCGAACTCTCGAACCAAGTACGGCGCGCTACCATACATTCAAACTTGCCATTGCAGAGTCACGCACAAGTGGCGTTACTCAGTGGCTCGGCGACGCACAGTATCGCGCGCCCGTGATGTTGTACATATTGGATGGCGTTATGCCGGAAATTACTTTAACCAATTAAATTATTTAATAAACTATTGTAAGATATTTATTTGTTGAAATAAATATCTGAATATTTATTTGTTGAAATAAATATATGACGGTGTGAAATTTTATTTGCTATTTACACTCTTAGTTGTCATCGCGAAACAATGTCTCTGCTGTTTTATAAATTTCAATCATATCTGCACATTAATAATATATTTATACTTTACAGATGATTTATTTTTGTGATATCGGGGTTGGTACTCACAAAAAAGTTCCTAATTATAACCAACATAAATTAAGTACCTCTCAGAGTATAAATGGTCAACACAATTTCACTCGTGATGTAGTTAACTTTATACAGGGTGTTTGGTTAGCAGTGTCGGAGCTTTTAAGGGCTTAAACTACAATCAATTTCATCAATAAACTACCATTTTTTTTGTGCGAACGTTAATTAAATGGCGGCAATTTTAAAATTTCATACTGACAAATACGGGTGCACGTGGTATTTCTGGAATTACACGTTTGTTATCGGTCCTATCCTTGCAAAAAATATATCGTTAGTGAAGTCATTAGATAAGCAAACTAATGGAGCATTCCATGGAAATAACAACCACAGCACCGCTTTTTAAAAGTTATATTTCATTATTAATAGTATTGCTAAATAACAGACCACTATATAGATTTTTAAATTATAATACGTCAAAGTAAAAAAACATATTGACACGGTTCTTATGAGTCTTTCAGAAAAACAGAGCCTTCAAGACTGTTAACAAAGTAAATGAATAGTCATTTACTTTGTTAACAGTCTTGAAGGCTCTTATTTGAAAGACCATTTTGTCGACTTTCTGGCATGCTACACATACTTTATTGATATATCGAGGTAGAAAGTATGTTCTATTTTACATTTAGATATATTTATTCAAGTTCTCTTGTTTCTTTATGACAGAGCATAGAACTAAATATGGTCAATCTACAGCTGTCCCGCACGAGTTTCTATGACTTTAAGTAAATATTTTTTGTGTAAAAACTGTTCCAGGATTATTTACGTTGCATGACTAAACAGTGTTTATTAGAGGTAATAAGATATAGTACAAGATTTAGTATTCATCTGAGTAATACATATATTAAGTGAGTTTAAAATTATTGTCCCGCACGCGATCTTTTGCAAGCACAAGTGATAATTGCTGTTTTTACTAAAACTGCTTATTTTTTTCTCCAAAATGCCAAGCGATAAAGCGGCTATTAATAAAATATGTCGGAAAAACGATAATTACGAGACCCCGATTTAATAAAAAAATGAAAATTTACGTATAAGTAATTCAAAACGGTTAAAGAAAGAAACTATATATGACGGTTAAGAAGCTAATGAGTTAAGAGAACGTGAACGTGATAAAAAACGAAGACAAAGAGAGTTAAAAAGTCAGTCATCTTCAAAAACTTAGGCATATGCTTCGATGGCGGTAGCAGGACCCTTTTCTGAGACAAATAACCCTGCAACCCAATCTCCGTACAGATGTCCACAGACAGCATCAAATGCTACCTTAAAAGCTGTACGAAGTCTACCGTCTTCGCCTAAAAAGGACGTTATAAAAGGACTTTGTCATCGTTACAATATAAAACTTGCTGAAGAGATGAGGCGTGATTTGGAATGTGTCGATGAAGACCTCGCATGGAAAAGGTGTCGTAGATGGAGTAGGGGGCAATTTGAAGAGATTGGTAAGGGAGAAGGTGCTCAGTCAAGCTCAGGACATCCGTGCTATACAGTCTGCTGAAGATTTCTTCCAAGTTGCATCGGAAGTAACTAAAACAACTAAGATTTTTTACATACCTCAGTCAGAAATAACACAAAAAAAAAAAATTAAACCGTGGGCCAAACCTATTCAAGAATTTCATCACGTTATCATCACGTGTGACTCAAATATAGCTAAAACAAAAAAAAAATGCAGTTTGTGAGGAAATTACAACTATTAATTTGTAATTTTCTATATAACATAACTTAGATTGCGAAATTAACACTTAATTCCTACATAAAACTTTTATTTATCCATTTATTTTTCACCTCAATCGTACTCGTCCCGCACGAGTCTAACCTGTCCCGCACGAGATTCTGCAATCTTTATTTTATATAAAATAATGCAAAGATGTATTTTTTGTTTTATTTGCGGAATTATGCTAAGTGTTATTACGTTAACTATAATAAAAAAATCGGTCATAATCGGTGTGTTCAATTCGCTAAAATATCAATTTTAATAACCACGTCACAAACGGCGGTGGATTTGCTGTCCCGCACGCGACTTTAAGTCGGGTGTCGAGAATTCATATAATACTGGTTTAATTCTTCATAATCAGTGATCGGATTAGGTAGTGCCATTTCGCGGGACTTCGGTACGTTATCTTAGTGTGGACATAACTTCTAAGCCCGACATTTAATATGAAAAGTAAAATTTTTGTTCGAAAATTGACAATTTTATAGTGATTTTGTTTACTTTCAGTTTGATATTTATAAAAATTAGTCTAATTTTACTTATCGAACATGGTTTTAAGGGTATTTTTCCACAATAGCTAATTTTGTCATATATGTGCCTTTATTAATGTTTTTCTAGTTGTTAATTTCACACTCGTAGTTAAATGATTGGTTTAATCAATCATTTTTACTTCTTTACTGGACTTTGAGACGCTGGTATTGGGACTCTTTTGGCCGATCTCACTGGACTTTGATTTTGTTCTAACTGGACTGAGGTTCTGGTGGTCAAAAGTAGAGCAGTCATAGAGTTTTCTTTAATAATTGTTTTGCTTCTACTGTTGTTAGTGGCAGCTATAAAAACATCAAATAAAAGATGTATTCACAATTACAAAATCCTTTTATTTTTCATGTTTTTTCAATTTATGACATAACAAGAAAATGTTCTGTAAAAAAATATAAGTCCCAGGATCCCGAGGCTTATCCATGTTAAGTATAATGTTTAAGGTCATTCACCCGAAATGGCACTACCTAATCCGATCACTGTTCATAATATTATATCATCTTGTAGGTTAAGGTCCATTTTATCACCACTACCTGTATATTTTAAAACATGTTCATTTTTGCGTGTTTTACAGTAACACAAAGTTTAAAATCATCGTACAAATGTCCCCCACGAGACCGTGGAATGCTCCTAATAAAGCTAATCATTTGACTCTACTATTTCCACAACAAGGCCAAAAAAAATTTTTTTAATAAAAAATATTAACAAATACACCTTCATTTTTCAATTAATTTACAGTTTGCATGAAAAGTAGGTCGTTAAAATAGGTGTTTGGTGTTGTTATTTGTTAGTATAGGATGTTAGCAAAACCTATCTTAATGACATAGTTTTCATGCAAAATTAAATTAATTGAAAAATTAAGGTAAATTTGTTACTATCTTTAATTTTTTTTAAAAATTTGGCCTTGTTTTGAAATAGTAGAGTCAAATGATTAGCTTTATTAGTTTGCTTATCTGATGAGCTCTCTAATGAGATTTTTTGGCAAAGATAGGACCGATAACAAACGTACAATTCTAGAAATACCACGTGCACTCGTATCGCTTGTTTGAAATTTTAAAATTGCCGCCATTTAATTATCGTCGGTACAAAAAAGAAAATGTATGGTAATTTATTGATGAAATTGATTGTAGTTTAAGCCCTTAAAAGCTTCGACAGCGCTAACCAAACACCCGGTATAGGTACTTAGGAAATGAAATAAAAAAGTATAAATTTGCTAACAGCATTTATTCACAATATATTCACTTTTACAAATTTTACGTGAAATCTAAAACATAACGTTCGCTTAACCTAAAAGTAAAGCTGAACATTATTATCGCACCATGCATCTAATAAACAAAATATTTTTTTTGTCACAAAAAACTGCACTGAGCTTGCAGTTTATATATTATTATTTATGTATGTTGTTTGTCGAAGATTCAGAATTATTTAGTTAACTTAGTTGGATTACTCCATAGTTATTTACGCAGTTTTCATGATAATTCGACTGCGAAAAGAAGAAACCCCGAAGCAACACATTTTACGATATTGAATTATTTATATTATTCATTCGCCTTTTTTCTGAATTGAACAATTCCAAATGGAGGATTTCATTGCCTTTGAGGCGTTATCAGCTAATTAACTATTAGGCTACAGAAACAGTTACTTTGGTGAAAGATTGTAATGCTATTTTTAATGTAGGCCATAATTATGATACTCACTATTATATCCTGATAAATTTTCTTCATCAGTGAGCTCCAATCCTAGAGCAGTCAAATCGGTGACCATGTTCAAAATTGAGTCGTTCATTTCAAGAGCAGTTGGAGATACAGAGTCAATCGTGGAAAGCGTGTTCGGGTTATCAGTGTTCATAGCCAGGTCAGTAGGTGAATGCAGGTCAGAAAATCGACAGCCAGGTCAAAAGAGAATCACAATACACACGGCACACAAGATCACGAAACAAAGATGCGCAATAGTCAAAGGACGAGCCAAGACTAATCTATATACCTGTACTAAACCCTAAACCACGAATTGAGTCACTATTAATGCTATCGGTATTCCGACTTTTGAAACTTTCAAACGAATGGACGTCGTCATCAAAGTCGCCGCCATCCATTGACGACACTGTTTTTATACATGCCAGATGTCAACTTAGACTACGGGAATCGTTAGGTTATGCCGATAAAAACTTTTGCGTGTGAATTTCATTTATCTGTTGAAAGGGGCATCGTCATTAGAAGTAGCCGCCATCCATTGTTTCCATTGTCTTGGTTCATTCGGGTACCAGTTGTCAACTTTAACTGCCTACATCGGAAGGTTAAACTGATAAGAATCTTTTGTGTAAATTCCATTTATTCGCCATTGAAGTCGCCGCAAATTTCTATCTTTAAATTTACGCCGTCAACAAAGTCACCGCCATCCATTGTATCTATTTTGTTTTCATACAGATAAGGACATTTGGGTGTGTTTATCGACTGAAGCATACATCTATATTTGCATCGTCAAACAAATGCAATTACATCGGTATTTTTATTTTTTGCATTTTTTCTAACCCGGTCCTTTTCACTGTACCTTCCTACATAACCGTCTGTATATTAGTAAATAATGCACGCTAAAAAAGTTTCCGTTTTTTCAAGTATAAAAACTTTATTTGAAGTATTTTTATAGTACATACCTGTACTGTACATGTACATCTAAATAAATGCACTAGATCTGTCTGTTCACTAAAACTCAAAAACCATCAAACATTTGTATACCTTATTATTATTACGCTTACTCCTTATATTATTTACGAACTTAAATATTTCGGTATAACATACTCATACATGTCATTTCGCTGGTTAGAAACAAATTCTGCATACCGCCATCCATTACCCCTGTAAAGTCGTTATAATCTTACAAAGAATATAAACACCATTTTGAATCACGCCAAAATAAACCGTACGTGCGCGGGCTAAGGTCCATATTAAATATGTATATTTTTTGAGTTCCGTTATTCTAGTAGAGCTCAAAATGCAACACGCTTCGCCCACTGAATCACAACACGTTGGCGTGGCGTGATTCTGAAAAGTACCGTAAATAGTCATATTTTGTCTAGAAATGGTAATATTGCATATTAATATTTATTTACATCTCATTACAGTTGTTAGATAATGAAAAAATATTTACGAAAACCAGAATTCGCTATTTTTTGTTTAGCGTTTATAAAAAGTAGAATTCAGGAATAATGTACTAAACATATGTATAAGGTATTTTAGCCTCATGTTTGAACTATGTCAAATGGACAATATTAAGTTTCAAAATTATGGAGATAATCGACTAAACAAAATAACGCAACACGTGCGTGATCAGTGGCTAAGCGGCGTTGCAAAATCACGCATACGCTGCGTGATTAGCGCTGAATGGGCAACGTTGGTAGCATGCGTAATAGTACTATTCTCTTGTAAACAGCTATTTTAGTGAATGCTATTTCAAGGTATGTCATTGTCTTCAAGGACAATATTTCACGCCTCAGTAAAACTACTTACATGAACCATCCTCGACTAAAGTCCTTTAGATGACCGTAGGTCCACTTACTAACAGCTTTCTCGACCTTTTCGACTCCTTTGTGTAACATTGTGCCATAAAAGTGGACATTAACATGTTAGTTCCATAATAATATAAACATCACATCAATTTGTTATTCAGTATTACAATCTAAATCAAAATCTTTATATCCAACAATGAAATACGAACACAAAGTCTTAGGTAATAGGGTAAGATATAAATTGATTGAAAGCCAAATTGCGGTCAGTGTATCGCCGGTAGGTCAAGGGCGAAACACTTATGTTTTATACATCTACATACAGAAAGTCTAAAGAAAACATTAATGATACGCAAGCCTTGAATGAGGACTTTGATGTATGAAAGTTTTATTGAAAAACTTTTTTAGGAGAGATGACTTTGCTAAGATATTTATTTTAGATTCAATAAGATAATACCCAACATAGATTGAGTGACACAAATATTTTCACAAAGTTTCTTGCACAGAATATGCATTAGGTACATTTGATATATAATTCAGTGTAAGAATACAGTCACGTTTTTGTATATTATGCGCACACTTCGGAACTTATTGCTAGGGGTATTTTCAATAGGAAAGCTGCCAAGGTATACTAATGCGATTCAGTTTAGGACCTAGTTTGAATAGCGATGTGTCAGTTCCATAGAATAACTGTAAAAACCTGGCAAGTAGAGCCTAACCTGCATCGAGACCATGGTATCCCTTCTGGGTCGCGTTTCATAAAGTTGACGCGGAGCGGAGCGGAGCTGTGGGAGCTGGGCCAATGAGACCGCGTCACGGTGTTTCGAATTGTCAATGTAATTGGGCAATTTTGCACAGCACCGTTCCGCTCCGCGTCAGTGGAGCCACACCCTTACAATTTACAATTTTGCTGTTTGACTCTCTTTCTAGCCAATGCATGCGTGCGTTAGAGAGGCAAACACCGAAATTGTAAAATGTAACTTTATAAAACTCTACCCTGGTGTCAACATATATTTTTGTATTCCACGGGGTTGATTTTTGTACCTATTACCAACCGCTGTAAAATGTCCTCGCAATGCCGTGCGTTCATTGTGTACGCGCCTAATCCTGCAATATCAAATCAAAACTTTAAATGTATGAATAAACGTTGCCCCCACAAACGGTTGTCTGAAGTTTTGACTTTGTCATGGAACGAGCTAATTTCCGTAGCCGCGTCTCAAACTTTGCAACGTCAGTTTCAGAGTTGAAATTATTTGTGATGCCGGAAATGAAACTATTTCACTGGTCAATGCCAAATTTTACGTTCCACTTGTGGTTAAAGTTGTCAAGTGCTCGGTTTAAACATTTTATACGCTGTTGTATATTTTATACGCCGTTCGAAATTATTCTGTAGTAAATAAAAACATACGTTGCACTTTATAACGAACCATAAGGAAAGAATTAGCTTGTATTTTTACCTGAATTATCAGTCTAAACGTCCATATGGTAATCGACAAAGTAGGATGTTCTATTAAAGGGGCTCACCATATTTTGTATTAAGGCCTAGTCTAGACTAGATCACGTTTCTAGCCTAGGTAGGTACATAGGGTCACAGGAAATCCATGCAGACGAAAGCCACAAAAAATTAAAGCCGAATTGAAAACCTTATTTATTTTAACTTGACCTCTACTAAAGCACATGCTTTCTGAAACTATCTTCAAGCTTCGCTGAATAATTAATATTGTTTTATGGACTTTCAACAGTTGCGTTAAAGCCATTAGGGAATACCGCGAACAACACGCGACGCACCAACTAATGCATACTTTCACACCACGCAAATCTACCCCGTATTACAATTTCAACAGGGACTAATATCCTGTGAGTGGATAGCACGTGTGTAATAGCTTCACTATAAAAACAGCTGAATGTTTACTGAATATGATATTTCGTGTTGAGTCAGACGTATGAGCGTTACCACGAAATTTATCGGCGGTGCGATCTTTGATAAACATTGGATAGTACCTACATACTCTAATTGTTTTAGGTTTCAGTCGAGCAAGTTTATTTTTCATTAATGTAACTAACACCCCAAAACGGTCCAACTAAAATATCAGGTTTCTGTCAAAAAAAATGTAATTCTTAGAAGTTTATCTAGTAAGTAGGCACTCATTACAAGTTTTAACCCAGATAAGCCTGAAATCAAAAAATGTGACCCACGGATTTTTTACAATAAAGTGATTAATTTGACAATTAAAAATTGGTCAATTGTAGTGTTTTATTGACATAAAACACTACAATTATTCAAAAACAAAATGAAAAAAAAAAAATCGGTGTTATAACACCTGTCTTGTCAAGGAAAAAACACCAATTATCACCATAGGGGTCATCGGACAAATCACGTGTAATTTTTTGTTACTCTCGAATCTGCTGAACAGCATTATAGCCAGTAAAAATAATCTTTACTTTTTTATAAAACATTTTTTAAATCTTCGCGAACATTTACCCCATAGTTAATTGGCAAACAAGTAGGTACGTAAACTCAAGTGTTATTAAAAGGACTACTTCAGTAGGCAAAAAAATACACGTCATATTGGCTATGGAGGGGGGGGGATGGGTCCAGAAAATATCACCGAATATCACCATAGGGGATGGGGGGTCTAAAACAGGCCAAAATCGTATGACGTGATTAATGGACAAGCCCATATGAAAATATTTATGATGCGACCGAAATTAATTTTTGAGCTTTTCTAGAAAATTATCCCACTTTCGCTTACCATAAAGATGCAAATTGTTTCTTTTAAAGATACAAGCTCATTCCGCTATGGGTAAAGTAGGACACTACTAAAATAAACTCATATTTTGGGCAATATGCTTGTACCTATAGCGATAGATATAATATAAAACCAGCCCTTTTCCCTAACACCTCCATTTTAGAACCTGACAGCCGTTTTATCCGCACCGATAGACAATAAAAACCCGAACTTACGCCTAATGGTATTCATTTCAGCGAAACTAAAATGCTGTTACATAGCACAGAGCACTAAAGTTTTCCTTTAATACATTTGCATATCAAAGCTGTAGCTATGCAAACATCGGCGTAGCGAGCTACGACGCCTACGACTACCTACGACGTAGCATGAGTTGCGGCGTAGCGCTCTACAATATTGTTGCCTGTAATCTTTTGTTCGATATTCCGTCAAAGCATTTAACACTTGGGTGCCCTTCTCTTCGCATAATGCTCCGAAATATTTGGCATATTGTTGAATGGCATAATAATCGTTTCGCCGAATTATTTTTATGCATAAGTACACAAATAGAAGTCCTAAAGTATGAATTATAATTAATAATAATTATAATTTATATAGTATTAAGTAGTGTGACTACTGGGGAAAAGTAAAAAAGTACAAATCAAAATATTTAATTAAGAAATAATTTGATTTGTGTTTTCGCAATACGTTTCCTAAAGTATGTTTTTCCGAATATTCGTAAGTCGATTTTTAAATTATCTAAAATGTAATATTACTGTAATATTGATTGTCATAAAAAATATTTCCCATTATTATTAGATTACCTAAAATAACAGCACTAGTCTTTTAAACTAACTTAAACTACATCAATATTAAGTTGTCACGTCTATCAAATGGAATTAGCTGTTTGTAAAATAACCTGATTGCAGAAAAACGAGAGGGGCAGGACCGATATGGTTCAGCTAGGTTAAAACATTAATCTTAGACATTTTACAATACAAATACTAGGCCTGCTTCAGCTGTTAGGGGCAAGACCAAATAAGGGGGGACGGGGGGCAAAGCCCCCCCCCCCGCATGAACATTACAAAATCATGTAATTCACCTGGATAGGTTCGTTAGGTATCTTTTGTCCTTTAGAGCGGAAAAAGGGGCCCCGCTAGGGGCTACGTCGACATGTTGGCGGATCGTAATATTCGTAATACTACAAATAATAAAACACATTTTTAAACCAGGATAAAAACGACGTGGATTGGTTAGGTTTCGAGGCTAGGGCGGACATCACATAAACATAATATATGCTTAATACAATTTCGGAAAATGAATGTTAGACACAATAAGCAATAAGGATGAATAATGTTTCGGACACACGACTTTAGGCGCAAAAACTTCGAGACATGAAAAATACGCGAAATAATAATTCGGCAACAATTTTCGGCGTAAAATTCTTATGCGACAAAATATTCGGAACAATACTTTTATGCGATTCGATATAGACCCTTAACACTTTCGTTGCCAACAACTGCTACGCGCTACGCTCGCAGCCGATCCAGTGATTTTTCCGCTTTGTAGCGAAAATGGACCTCCTACAGATAACTACCACCTACCATCCCGGCGGAGTTCACGGCGCTGAATGTGTAGTGGGCCGATAATCGTAAGATCGACCACCACTCGATGAATAGAATAGAATATAATACATTTTTCATCACACTTGCTGTCTAAGCGCGCCATTGCTTGCATGCGTAGCGGGAGTAATAGAAAAGTGAAATTCCCTAAGAAGTAATAGAAATGTCTGTATGTCATAGAACAATATTTTGTCTTAAAATTTATTGTTTTGTCTGCAAGTGTAATGAAAAACATTGTATGCAACACGGTCGGTAAGCGAAATACTAACTCGAGTCATTAAAAGTGGAATTCTAACACTCTCGTTAGTAATTCCGTACTTACCTCCCTTAATGCACAATGTACTATTTATTCCCATAAAGCACACATTACAGGACAGCAAAAGTAAATACAGTGGAAACATTGTCAGAGTTAAAGAGTAAAATAAAAGTAAAAAAAATAAATAATAAATGTTACTATCTTGTAGCAACACTAACATTTATCTAGTCGTAGCAACTTTTACAAGATTATTAAATGAGAAATTATATCAATACAATGAAGAGTTCATAGCGATGAGTTCTCCGATGGACAGTCTGTGAACGAAGTTTGTCTCCTACTCGAACAGCTATGCTATTCTCTTATTGACACATTCGACGCTGCGTTCGTCAACGAGCTCGATGTCGAGACAGCCTTGTCTAAAATCCTAGCTGTTTGATTTGACATTAGGAATCGAGGCTGTGAGCGAGCTTGTGGGCGAGTTCGTCGCTGTTTTTCGTTAGAGAATACGAAGTTCATACATTAAACGTCAAACTTTCGACGCAATGTAGTTCCAGCTCACACCGCATTCGTCGCCGAGCACTAGTGTCGTTTAAAGTACATTAGTGAATACCATTTTTAGGCTCGACGCTGCCGCAGCACTGACACAGCGCTGACAGCAAGGCGGTTTCCTTAGTGAATAACACTGCTGCCCTGAGTCGCATGTCAGTTCATACATTTTGTCCCTCGCTCCGCGACTAAATACACGGTGTTACGCGAGCATTGCGATAGATTTTAACTATGCATTCTAGACATCAAAATAAACAAAAAATATTATGAGACCAAATGTCAAATCCACCAAAAAAAAAATTTTTTTTCATTTTTTCAAAGATTCAAAGAATTTATTTGTTCAGAATACAGTTCTTGAGTTGTTACAATAATGTTGTCCAGTGTATTCAGCCTGCATGCAGACGTACAAACATATGAGGGAGCCATGCGGTTTAAAATTATAACTAAATTAATGTTAATTATTAATAATATTATGTAAATTTTAAAATGTGTACAATAATTCAATAATAAAAATAAAAAATAAATAAAAAATATGTAAAAATGTCAACGTAAACCTATAACTTTAAAATTAAAATATAAAAATAAAAACATAAATTAAATTCGATAACACATTTCAAAATTCGGATGTCAACTTATATCTAACACATTAAATTAAAAGTTAAAAGTCTGATGTCAACTTAAATTTAAATATTGCGAAACACTATAAAAGCATCGGTCTAATAGCCAGGAATTCAATTTATTCTTAAAACTATTGCCCCGTAGTACCTTCATGTCATTTGGTAGTTTATTAAAAATTTTTTAGGTCTATTTGAATACTTTTTAACATTTCCAGTACTTTTTATCATAACAACAATTTGTTTAAATTATTTATTTCAATTGTTTTTTTAGGTAGAGGTTAGTTCGTCAAGTCTATTCGTATTTTTTGATTGTCAGGCAAAAGGTGTGATAATATTAGAACACATTGTGGTAGCATTGTAATCCAAAAGAAGTTAAATGACGAGTTACGTCGAAAAACTTATTTCGAATAAATGTTGATTATCTCTGAAACCAAGCCGAATCCAGGAAATTTTATATAACATTAAAGACTCTAAATATGGTCAGGACCCCAGCATTAAAATCTTTCGGAATGCTGACGTAACACCGTGTATATGGACTGACAGTGGACTGAAAGATATTCTACTAAAGGAGGTTATCATTATCAATTATGTAAAATTCACATTCATATCTTTATTTACTTTTTTTGTGCCGTGTACAAAGAATACATTGGTCACCACCCCAACTCCTCCTGCAGGTGTCGAGTGTACGGGATTGAAGTGTCACTGACCATTATTTGATAAAAGATTGATAATGGGCAGCAGCTTCATCATAGTGGACACATTACTGCGATCGCCAATCCGCTTGCCCAGCGTGGCGATTATGGGCATTTACCTCCTAATGCGTTTATACGCATAGTTAATAGGAGAGGCCTACGTCCAGCAGTGGACTATCATAGGCTGATGATGATATCTTTATTTTATCATGAGTGACCGTCGCTGTTCAAAAAACAATACACTCTATATTTCAAAATAATTATGGCTATTACTATACTTATTTAACTTATATTTATATCCGCCCGTATCTAATTAATTAATAATAATAGGAGCACGGATGCTAACAAAATTATTCCCTTGAATAAATTGAAATAAGTACAGAATTATATTAGCTTGTATCAGGGACATCGGTATTGTACTGCTTATTTATGGACTTATTCTTATATTGTTATATCCCACGCCCGTATAGCGCGGAAACTTGAATTCCGTTGTGCTAACGTTTCTTTGTTCTCTCATACATTATGGACGTCATATATGTAAAAAACCGGCCAAGAACATGTCGGGCCATGCTAAGTATAGGGTTCCGTAGTTATTCGAAAACGGTTTGGCCGATTTAGTTCGAAATTATTTTATTTTATGGTATTCTATAAGCTCGCTATTCACAATTTTTCCCATATTTTTTGGACTCATGGATCCAAAGTTTTTTATTTTTTTGACCTTAGAAAAAAAACTTTGAATAAAGTTATGTTCTTCTAATTACTAAAGAATTTTAATTAAATAATCAGATAAAAACAAGATATGTACCTTGAGCATTTCCGAGTAATTGAAATGATCGTAAATCCGTTTTCGTCCTTGTTAGCGCAAAGAGATTTTTCCTTTGAAGTGCCGCTTCAATACGAATGGCCCGGGGCATTCGATTCGCGTTTCACTCGTAATCGATGTACAGCTGGGCAATATTTTTTAGGGTCCGTAGCCAAAATGGCAAAAACGGAACCCTTATAGTTTCTCCATGTCCATCTTGTCCGCAGCATAGCTGTGGCCGTTAATACTAAAAATCTGCAATTTGGTACAGGTATACATGTTAATCATGCCAACAAAGTGGTACAATAAAAACTAGACAACATTTTTTTTGGGTACCTCCTCAACTGGTGAAGTGGGGATGTTTTTTTTATTTGCTGCAATCCTATAGTGTGGTGTATCATTGAATGGGTCTCCTAAAAAGAATACCTAAGGGTCTTAAAAGAAAGTTTTTTTCTAAAGTCTATATTTTCGGAGATAATTGCTCCAGAAGAAAAAAAATGCCCCCCCATCTAAGTTTTGATCCGTAGGTCCAAAAAATGTGAACAAAATCGTGAATAGCGGGCTTATAGAATACTTTAAAATAAAACTATTTCAAACATAATCGGCCCAGCCGTTTTTGAATAACTACGAAACCCTACACTGAGCATGGCCCGACATGCTCTTGGCCGGCTTTTATTTTTGTTCAGTTCAAACCGGGAAAACAAGCATCATCATCATCATCATCATCATCATCATCATATCAGCCGAAAGACGTCCACTGCTGAACATAGGCCTCCTCCTACAAGCGTACAGGTAGATAATCCGTTACTATTTTTATGAATGTATTGTTGCTAAATTCTAAGCCTCGTGCAAATGAGGCTCACGGCTTAGGCCACTAACACATGGTTATATGTTTATGTATATCGTCGCTTAGTATATACAGGCCACAACCCAGTCTTAAATTGATCTTTCTGCGGACTAATTTGATTTGGGTAAGAATGGCTATGATTTTGTGTATGATTATTTATATTTGCTTAGTCACTGACTAAAGAGAGGCAAACTTTCGTTTTTAGGGTTCCGTAGTAAACAAAGAACCCTTGCAGTTTCGCCATGTCCGTCTGTCCAAAGCATAGCTCAGTGGCCAAAATATATGAAAAAAAAAACATGAATATTGGGCTTACAGAATACCTTAAAAAAAAAACTATCTCGAACAATCGGCCTAGCCGTTTTCGAATAACTACGGAAACCTATACAGAGCATGGCCCGACATGCTCTTGGCCGGTTTTTTTATGTACCGTCTTACGTCTGATGGGACCTTTTCCCAACACTAGTTGAAGTTAGCACTCTCTTAAAAGCGCTTTTATACTGTTAACTTAAAAGGACCCATGCGAGGCAAGTTTAATATAAAAGGTTCTAGCCTTGAGCTTTTCTAGAGGCTAGCTTAAGCTACGCGTGGAGAATCAATTTAAAATATTCATTCTATACATGTTTTAAAAGCTTTTACGTTTTAAAATAAATTGCAGACTGCAGCGTTACTAAGGTTTCGATCGCAATAATTTTCTCATTTGGTTAGTGACGTAATAAAATGAATAGTGACTTTTTGAACTATATTATGTTTTAGTTACCATTCCATTCAGCTATGCTATTCTCTTATTCATTCATTCGACGCTGCGTTCGTCAACGAGCTCGACGTCGAGACAGCCTTGTCTAAAATCCTAGCTGTTTTATTTGACATTAGGAATCGAGGCTGTGAGCGAGGCTGTGGTCGAGTTCGTCGCTGCTTTTCGTTAGACAATACGAAGTTCGTACATTAAACGTCAAACTCTCGACGCAGTATAGTTCCAGCTCACGCCGCATTCGTCGCCGAGCACTAGTGTCGTTTAAAGTACATTAGTGAATACCATTTTTAGGCTCGACGCTGCCGCAGCGCTGACACAGCGCTGACAGCAAGGCGGTTTCCTTAGTGAATAACACTGCAGTGTTCTTCATTCGTTCGTTTATACATTTCTGGTACAATAAGATAATAATTATACTTATTATTTGGTACTTATCGTGAAATGCTGTAGTCACTGAAAGGTAATCTAAGTAGTTAGCAGATTCAAATCACATTAAGTGTTTTAATTATGATTTTAGTACTCAATCCTAGTGGTAATTCTTGTCTAATGGGTTAAGGATTTTCGAGCTGATTGGTTATTCGTTTTTTTTTAAACTAAAAGTTGTAGTACAGAAAATAGCAGTGAGTAGTACCTAAGCGTTTTATTTTTAAAATATCAATAATATAACAAAGCTTCGACCAAAAGTAGTGTCCTACTTAACAGCTGCCTGTACAAACGTAATAATTCACAAAATTCACTATAACTACACTTCTAACGATTACAAAGGACATTGTATAAATTGTCATCTTTATTGCTCTTAGCGCGTAAAGTAAACAACGAATAACTAAATTAATGAACCAAGCCAAGATCCCATTCTGCAATCGTATACGATAAGCGAAATGTAGTAAATATATGAGAATAACAGATTCTAACGAAAAGTCACATGACCATTTCCATGCATTATTGTGGTCACCTGACTTACCGCTTATCGTATACTAGCTACCCGCCTGGCTTCGCACTATACCTACATAAAAACCTTCCTCTTGAATTACTCTACCTATTTAAAAAAATCTCATCAAAATGCGCGTAGTTTTAAAGATTTAAGCGTAGGGTAAAAGCACCAATAGATGACTGCCACCCAGAAGTTGACTGATAGGTCTAAAAATGCAAATAATTAAATTAGGAATAATTTTACACGCCCAGGAGTATTTTTCTCATACGCAGCAGCACTATATCGCGTCTCCCGTGCGATTTCCCAGACAATTAAGCCACGCACAATGCAGTGAGCGGTCGTCGAATTTGCGCTTCGCGCCAAAATCGTGTTTTATATGGGATCCTTATTAAGAATAGCCCTCAAAAATTTAAGCTTTCAATTACGTAAAAAATCGAATATGGCTTTTATTTCCTTGATTCACTTCAGTATAGATTTTACACTAATATCTCTATTGTGTATATTATAAAGAATTTTTTTTTTTAATTTATTTTATGAGATATTTGCTGGTCAAGTTATGGTTCCAATATTGTGTGTTAGGGCCAAAAGATGAACGACGGTCAACTTTTGGGCAAAGGCTCGTATTTTCAAATGCTTGTGTAAATTATAATAAAATAGCTAGATGTAATATTTATATATAAAATTACAATCACTTTTGTAGTTGATTTTTAGACCAAAAGATGAACGACCCTTTTTTCCTGTATCACGTTTTAAAGTAATTTATTTTTGTATGGAAACGGGATTGTTCAACTTAAGAATCGCTGTCCAAAACGTGAACTAGGAAAATTTACTGGTTCATCTTTTGGGTAGGATTCCAATAAATGAATTCGAATCAATTTAGTTCGTTCATTTCGTTGATGCGGTGTCCAAAACATGAACCAACTGATTTAATTGAACGGTTGAATTTGGGAAAAGTTAAACTTGGAGATCAGATTGTTACACAATGTACACCGTGTTTACATTTCATCAAAAGAAGGTTTTTTAGGTTAAATACAATTAATTTATCTAAGAAACTAACGTTTTTACTATGCTCTATTCATCTATTGGAGTCTTGCCGTTCATATATTGGTCTCGCTAGATTGCAATTATGCTGGTTCATCTATTGGGGTCAAATTGTTCAGTGATTGGGCACTTTGTTCAACTACTGGGAAATTTGATTCCTTTTTTAATATAATCATTTTTATAAAATTACTGAAGTTTAATACGAGGCAAGAAAATAACTTATTCTAAGCTCAATTAAATGCGAAATCATATCAAAAAATAAAAATTGATGAATATGAGTTACATCATATAGAAAAAAATATTCAAAGTTGGGAAAGTTGCTTAACTGTTCATCTATTGGTGATTTTACCACAAAGGGACAGAAAAAGTGACTTTATTTTATACTATGTAGTGATGACGATTGCAGATTGGCATTGTACTATGCCTGCTGAAAAGGTTATCTTTCATTAGCTCGAGTTTCGAACAGCGTGCAGCAAAACTTTTTACCGCGCAACTCACGTATCACGAGGCAGTCACAGTCAGACACATTGGCCGCGACAGCCGCCGCGGTCGCCCGCGCCGCCCCTCTCGCAACATGCCTTCCTGGTGGGACTACCTGCACTTCAACCGCCAATACAACAATAAGAGAAACCTAGAAGAAGGACTGTTCCAAATCGCTTCACAAACCTGTAATATCCTCGTCAAAGTGAACAACACGAACAACATAAACTTGACGAGGAACAACAGGAGCGACGAGTACGGATGTGCGGGACCTCCTGAAGGGAAAAGTTCGATGCAAGTCTGCATTCCGAAGTTCAGAAAGAATTCCTTGACAGCCGGCTGCAACCCTGGACTCTCGGTAAGTGACAGATGTTGCCCTTGTATATGTTATGTAAATTACAGGCTTAGAATAATTTTGACGTGAAATCGATAGGTAGATGAGAAAGGGGAAATTAAAAATAGCTAATTGTTATAGTTCGTTACCGAGTTTAAGAAAAATAAACTTTATTTCGTACGTAAAAAAAAATATACTCGTATTCTCCAAAAATAAAGGTTTAAAAAACTTACGTTAGCGTCTTATAATCTATTTAAAACAACAGTTATACATTTTTGTTTGAAATGGTCGAACTATGTACGTAATATTTTTAATTATGTTCTAATATGTACCAAAGTAAGTAAAAAAGTAGGTATAAAACTTTATACGCGTGTGTTTGATAAGTTAATTAATTACTTAATCCTTAGTTGTATCAGACCAGTGACCTTTTCGTTAGAATAATGGAATTATTTTCGCTACGCTGGAATCGAATGCGTATTTAATAAGTAAAACTAGATTTCTGGCTTTCTAATACCCGAAAATAGAAAGACCTAGTTTATATGGTTGACTAGTTAGAAGACTTAAAGTAGTTGGCTATAATCAATGTGATACAATATATTTACACATTATTATTTTACTGGTTAAAAAAAGATGTAGAATATACGAAAAATAAATAAGATTGTGTAGTTTGTGTTAGAGATGTGCCGAGTACATTTTATTATATTTTATTATCTGAAAAACAGATCTAAAAATATTTATTAATATTTAATTCACTACTTATAATATCTTTAATATTTAAAACGAACACACTCATTACATTTATTGTACTATTTCCATTATGAAACGCAATTTAGAATAGAAAAGGTCAAACGAAATTTAAACTAAGTTATGATGACCTTGGAAGAAAAACTTTGGTAGTAAACAAAAGTTTTCCTTTAAAACTCGGTGAATCACGTCAGAATACATTAAAGTAGAAATGGCGGAATGAATGTCAAAGGATATTTTTTTATATTTTGTCTCCTACGGCATGACATATATATAGGTACATATACCTATAAGTGGTTTCGTGAAAACACCCATTCGTGCTTGCAGCTGACTAGCCGTCGAGATGTATTACTTATGTCGCCAAAATACGATGTTTTACCACACATTAATTTCAAAGAGCGTAAAATGTTACAAAGACTTTACATGGAGCACTAGACAACTTTATCAATAAGTGGAAAATAAAAAGTTTGACCAAATGGTCAATGCTTTAAGGGATAAGTTCGCCTTTGTACAATATCTAGATTATTTTCCTTGTTATGAGTTACCTACAATAAAGTATATGACTACTACTACTATGAAATAGAATAGGCATAGGTATACTCTGTTTGGTTAGGTATTTAAAAAAAGGTAAACAATCTTGCAGTATCTTTTTATTGAAAAATGCATTTAAAAATCCTAACTAGGTACTTAATGAATCAAAACAATGCAAATCACAGTATTTCCTTGTTATATTATGTAAAACTTATTTTCTACTCGTAGTTTTTAATAAAAAGATACTGCAAGATTGTTTACCTTTTTTTTAAATACCTAACCAAACAGAGTATAGAAGTATTTCGTTTATCCCAGTGAAAAAAAACTGTCTGAAAAAAGCGCAGCGGTATAGAACTGCATTAAAAATGCAACATTGTCGAGTATTATATCAGAACGTTTCACTCGAACCGCGACTGCGAGCGATGCATTACAAACAGACGTCTATAACTGTCCTTCAGTTTAAAAGATGCATTCATAGCCGTGCACCACCTTTCGCGACGCGTCTGTGTAGTTATAAAATACCGTGCCAACCGTTGGCAAAAAGTGCCAAACAGTGAAGGAAACCTTTGCAAGCTGATTCGGTTTGAGGTGAGTTCTTTATTTCGCATTTTATTGCGATGCGACCGTTCGTTTATCGATTTTGAACACAAAGACGGTGGTCGGTGGTTCTACCGCTAACCTTGTTCCAATTATTTTACGCTTTAAGCGTTCAAACGTTTTGGGGTTTTGTTTCATTAATCATCGTGTATGAATGTTCGGTGCGATAAGCGGTCGCCGACGAATTTATTATTTTTTAAATGATACTTATTATATTGTATTCTGACCATTTCTGCAACTATAAACATCGAACGCAAACCACGCAAAATAGGCATATTGTGCGCGGTTTCAACGCTGGTCCAGTGCTTGTTGGGAACTTCTAATACATCATTGGATTTCTTCACACGAGACGTCTGGTTTCCTCACGATGTTTTCCTTCACCGTAAAAACCGCTAAAAATATATAACAATTATAATTTGTATGCACCTTGGCCGCTCTAATTCCAATATGATAGTGGCAGTACGATATGTAGTTGTAGGTACTCACGCAGTACGCACCATAAGTAGATATTAGGTATATACTAATAACAAAATTATTTTTTTATACAAAAAATAATTTCCGTAGAATCCTCTGACCCATGATTGTTATGTCTACTCGAAAGGACATAATGCTCTCCAATCAAACATCGAGATTAATATATTATTATGTTATTTTACTTCAAGAAATTAAATTTCAAAACAATTCTTGTGCGGAGGTAATATTCGTTTTGGATGTTAAATGATGCACTACTTAGATTTAGACGGGAGTTTTACATGGATTTCTTTTTAAATAATATAATAATAAATCAGTGTTTCTATGCGATTTTGTTACGCGTTTTTTTTGTTCATTACCATCACCACTTTATTTACCGTTTTATAAAAGCAAACGAGACTATTATGCCAGAATAGCAAACAAACATGCGTCTGCTACCAGATAATCGAAAATGACTCCACTATTTATACGCAGTTAGTCAATAATTTGGGAATGGTAATGACTTATTGATTGTCGCGACTGAATGAATAATCGCATAGAACTACCCAAATAACCTATAGGGTGACATTTGGCTCGTGGAGCAAGTCAAGAGTGAACAGGGTACTATTAGGGACGCTCACGCTGAGCACCTTTCACTCATCATCATCATCATCTCAGCCATAAGACGTCCACTGCTGAACATAGGTCTCCCCTCTGGACCCCCACATGTACCGGTTAGATGCGACCTGTATCCCGGTCCCGGCGACCCTCATAAGGTCATCTGTCCATCTTGTGGGTGGACGTCCTACGCTGCGTTTGCTTAGCCGTGGTCTCCGCTCGAGCACTTTTCGACCCCATCGACCATCTGCTCTGCGTGCAATGTGGCCTGCCCATTGCCGCTTCAGCTTGCTAACAAACAAACCTTTCACTATGTAGCCTTAATTGATAGTTAAGCATCAATTCACTCATAATTATGATTTTGTTTTTCGCGATTAATTTGTTATCGAGCAGAAGTTGGGTCGACCCAAATGTCACCCTGTATATTAGCTACCTACTTATATGTATATACACCTTACTGTATCTATGTATAAGTAAAGCAATGCATCAAATGAACACTCCCATGTTTACATAGTAACAAGATATGCGCCATACATGGACAACACGTGTTTTGAATCAGATGTCAGAGACAAGTTAATAAGGTAGATTGACAATCTCTATGCTAGCATGCATCTCTACGCTATGCAGTCTTTGTTAACACTATTATTCCAAATAACACTAAGTGTAATGAAATTAGTATTTTTGTTTAATTGATTTCCGCTTCAAAAGCTAAACCCGTGATAATTGTGATTAATTAAGTATCATAAAAGTATCACATACCCTGCATGGCCTATTCGGTACAATTTTTGTACAAAAACAAAAATAAACCTGTATTTAAATGTCTTCAAAATATTTCATATTTTCAATAGATTTAACTGCCTATACATGATTGCGTAGTTTGTTTTTGACACATGAATTTCAGGTTATTTCACTAATTAAATCAATATCAATTAATCCGTGACAACACAGGACTTTAGCTGAGAATACTTTTATCCGATAGAATTTTCACAGAAACGAAGACACTTATAAAATGAGACACGAGACAAAAAAAACTCATATTATTTAAAATTTTCTGCGAAAACATTTGTCAACCTTTGACGTGTTTAGATCAGAGGGCCTAGAATGTAGATTTTGAGACTAATCTGTACCGCTGTACTTGCCCGCAATGATAATGGTAATCTCAATGCTACATTAATATCGCCAGTCTCTATTTGTCACGTGTCTCATTTTAAGCTACATCTTGATATTTTTTGCTTGAATAGTACATAGAAAGACGAAGCTATTAGTAATAGTGCTTCTCAAGTAAACAGTTGTCGATTGACTTTACTCCACCAGATATTAAGGTACGTAACCACAGAATTAGATTTGGATAGAAGAAACAAGTTCGTTCAATTTGTATGGCGGCCGAGCGTGTCAGATTTTGTACTGAAGTTGTTACTTGCGTATGATTTTAAATATGTCTCAGGCTTTTTTGTGTTTTGAGGATTTTTGTGTTGTTGCAATTAACTTTACTTACTTTAACTTTATTAACTTACTTAAGGAGGCATTATTAATGTTTTTGTTCACTTCAACTTACAACGAAAGCTGCAAGCTGCGATTAAAGACACGCACAACTCAGTAGATTACGTTTGCTTGATCTATGGTATATATGACATCTGTGTACGTAACTATAATACTGGCTGTCTATATTTTACTCCTGTCTCATTTTAAGCAACATCTTATATTTATTTTGCTTAAGTAGGTAGTGCATAGCTAATGGAAAGACGGAGCTATTCCAATAATAGTGTTTCAAGTAAACAGTTGTTAATTGACTTTCCTCCAGACTTTCAATATAGCTTGTTTACCAATAAATAGAATGGTAGATCAGCGTTTTGAGCTATTTTCGTATTGCAATATGTTTATGTTAAGTTCAGGACCGGGGAAAATTATTACAAATGGAACCTTAAGGGCGATTGTGCACCACAATGAATTTTACTGTCCGGCAGACCGAGTTTTCATGGTCCGATATGGCATGAAAAAAACGCATGATTGGCTTGTGCACTTGTCCGTCTTTTTACTCGGAGGTGCGGCATAATAGCATGAAAAAAACGGATGATTGGCTTGTGCACTTGTCCGTCTTTTTACTCGGTGGTGCGGCATAGTAGCATGAAAAGTCAGTCGACAGTCATAAAAGTCAGTGCAATTATAAATAAATAAATAAATAAATAAATAAATATCTTGGGACATCTTACACAAATCGACCTAGTCCCACGGTAAGCTCAATTAAGGCTTGTGATGTGGGTACCAGGCGACGATATATATAATAGATAGATACATATAGCTACTTAAATACATAGACAGCCATGACCAAGGAACAAACATTTGTGATAAATAAATACACAAAGAATGCCCTCGCCGGGATTCGAACCCGGAACCTCCAGCTTCGTAGGCAGGGTCACTACCAACTAGGCTACGGAGGCTGACGAAAATAAAAAACAATTCTGGACGCAGTGCACAAGCATTAACAATTTTTTCATAGCTGTCATCTCGGATCGGAAAAATACTGCCCGGAATGGGGAAAAGTAAAATGTCGGACGGTAAAATTACGTATAGTGCACAAGCTACTCTATACATTTAATGGCGTGGCATATCGGTCCGTAAAAAACCGGACTACCGGACGGTAAAAGTCAGTGTAGTGCACAAACGCCCTAATGGTGCGACTCTGTCCGTCCGTCTGACCGGCTGTCTGTCACATTGTTAATTATTTGAAGAACAGCTGAAAGGGATAATTTTGAATAACGCTAACCGCAACAAATTGGCAATATCATATTTTTACTAACTACAAAAATGCCCGATAACAAGTTTATCTACTAGGTGGAGTGGAATATCAATTTGAAAAATAATGGATATTCTAACATAATTTTATAATTTTTTTATAGTAAAAAATACGTGAAAAAAGGAAAATGTAAAAAAGTATTACCCCCTCCCCTCCGCCCTATCTCCAAATTTTACCATCGAAAACTTGCTCAATTTTTACATAGCACATCACAGCATCAGCCTATCTAGTCCACTACTGGGACTTAGACCTTTCCTGGTATTACCTATGCGTATAGACGGATTAGGTGGATGCCCGTAATCGCCACGCTGGACAAGTGAATAGTGTACCTATAGTGTAGTTATTTGTTATCATTAAATATTACCTTAACAAAATCGTTACGTTACTATTTATTTATCAAAGATTGATGACAGGCAGCAGCGACATTATAGTGGACACACTACTCCGATCGCTAACCCGCTTGCCCAGCGTGGCGATTAAGAGCATTTGCCTCTCGTCCGTACGCAAAGGTAATAAGGTGCATTTAGACCAAACGAGCATTCGCTCATTCTATCCCCCACTCTACGAAATTTGTTCGTTACACAAAACGTGATTCGTCGAAATTCGTTGATTCCATAGAGTCGGGGATAGAAATGGGCGAATGCTCGTTTGGTCTAAATGCACCTTTAGAAGAGGCTTTTTCCAGCGATGGACTAATATTGGGTGATGATGTGATGTGTATGTGTTACCTTAAAATAATTATACCTTACGATGAAAAATATATTTTCATATGCTGCATTTCTAACTTATAACTACGGCCAAGTAGGGCAGTACCTAGTGATCGAAATGTCCATTTAGGCGTTGACCCAAACAAATTTTAAAACTTGTATTCGATCGGTTATTGTAACGTGTTTTTTTATACTGAAAGAGTGTATGTTAGGGTGATCGCGGTTGTATGAGTTTATTTTATTTTATTTCAAACGTAATGGGCTAGTGAAAAGTAGATGCTCTGCTTATTACTTTAAAACGAAATTAACTTATTTTTTAAAATTTCTTAGTTTTAATACTGCCCCAAGCCTGTCAAACATCAACCATATTGTAATCTGTGGGCCACATTTTGGCAAAGATAACTATAATTCTGGTGTATAGTTGTAGTCTGCGTCTGATAATAGTTATAAAGACTAGGCTAGAATCGCGGAAAATAATGCCGGTATTTAACACAAAGAGAGATTACAAACTAATGTAAGCGTGCGAAATTTTGTCAATTTTCCAAGGTATTTTCTAAGATAAAAAGTCATGTTATTTGCAAGAAATGTGTACTACTAGATTATTTGTATCTTTTTTAATAATAAATAGATGATTTGAATATTTTTATTTTCTTTTAATGGCCTTAAACACCGACTTAGATCTGTCTAAGATAATTTTCATATTTTCAGTGGTCTTGGGGCAGTAAAAGATGTACGAATATTAAGAATTGACCGTAATGTTTTTCATTTACTTTATTATGGAGCATCGATTTAGAACTAGCCCATTTTGAAAATCGAAAAAAAAAATATTCGATCCACCCTAGTGTATGTGTTACCTTAAAATAATAATGACTTATGATGAAAAATATATTTTCATACGCTGCATTTCTAATATAAATATATCCACGGCCAGCCTCCGAGTTCTACAAAGCCTTAATTACGAGTATTACCGCAAGCGAGCCTTTTACAATATTTGCGCTTTAGCTTGCCGCTGAAAGTTTCCTGTAATTAAGACTGGTTCGCCTTGGAGTTACTTAAAAAAGTAAACGGGTAATTAGTAAAAAAGTCTTTGAACCAATAAGTATTAAAATGTTCCTTACTTAAATTATCTATCTAAATTTCCTTTTCATCATCATCAGCCTATCTCAGTCCACTGCTGGACGTAGGTCTCTCCTAATAACTATGCGTATAGACGCATTAAGAGGTAAATGCCCATACTCATTTGTTTTCAATTATTCTCATTTATTTTTAATTAATACAAATTCTCAGCATCGAAATCATCCTCTTACTTCCAAACGATAATCAGCATAAAATCATTTAGCAAGAACTTCAAAGATATAACTTATCGGTTAAACTCACGTGCATTTAGTCACTACGCGCGACATGTTACGGAGAACCTTTTTTTTGTTTAGGGGGGAGAAATGCTTTACGCATACCGCCCGGGTGCGGGAGGGGACCCGAGCGGTTATGTTGGAATCCCGTTTGGCTAATGAGGCCTACGGTATACCCACTAAAAAACCCCCCCCTTGATGCCACCTCATCGCCTTTTGGCGGGGTCACGAGAACGCTCTCGCACACATTCGCGACCCCGCCGGCGGCAGCTGCTTCCGAGCAGCTCCATCGCGGGTGTCCGAAGACCCTCCACGCTGGACGCGCCAGATGTTTCGGAGAACCTATAATAGATCTCCATTATCAAGCACTAAGGTCGCGTTCACGCCTCGCGACACGCGAGCGCGGTGCGTACTGAAGAACTTCAAAGACTTATTTTTTACAAATGTACAATAACCAGAACGATGGACCACTCTAGAACCATTCAAAATCAAACTTAAGCAAGCAAGAAGCAAACAAGAAAGTTATAGGTAGGAGATTTCTTACAATCTGATTTCTAACGTTACGTCACTTCGACAATATTCCCTAGTGGCTTAGGGTTCCAATAGGTTCAATGTACAGTCAGGGGCATAAATATATATACAATTTTAGACCTCCTGCAAACACAAATGAAAAAATGTATACCTACACATTTATGCCCTTGACGTACCAAACAACTTTTAGTTTAAACTTTCAATCAAACAATCCTCATATTTCGTAGACTTCCTAGTGCTATTCGCAAGTCTTACAGCGTGTGATATTAATCATACTCGTATTAGTGTGGACTTATCCGTAGCTTAGATTGAGGTCGGCTTAAGCGCCACGCAACCACACCTACTTATAGGACTTGGCTCCGAATCCCACGAACGTGCCGGCACGCTCAGTATACCTAAGTAGTAAGAAGTACACTGTCGTGCTAACTAAAAAGGACGCATCTTCCATAAAACTGCTATAAGTGATACGTCTTTTTTACTTAGCACGGCAGTACAATAAAAAGAATAATGCTTTAATGCAGGGCGCACTAAAATAATATAATTACCTACACAAAGATGGTATGGGTAGAGACATATTTACAATTATAAAAAAAGATGACGGACAGTTCCGTAATGTACATTTTGTTTGTTACTTATGACGAGGCCAGTTTTCAAGTTGTTTAAAAATGGTCGTCTTCATAAACTCTTACTATGCACATTAGAGATATGTACTTGTACCTACCTACATTTTAAATAAATAAGTAAATATCTTGGGACATCTTACACAAATCGACCTAGTCCCACGGTAAGCTCAATTAAGGCTTGTGATGTAGGTACCAAGCGGCGATATAATATAATAGATAGATACATATATATACTTAAATACATAAACAGCCATAACCAAGGAACAAATATTTGTGATAAATAAATACACAATAAAGCCCTCGCCGGGATTCGAACCCGAAAGCCTCCAGCTTCGTAGGCACAGTCACTACCAACTAGGCTACGGAGGCTGACCTAAATGTATCTATACATATTACCTAATAGGTAGAACTTAACTAAAATCGATTTAGCTGAAAAGAATTTACACAACAATTAAAACTACTGAAATATTATAAGAATGTTCCGATGACATAACTACGGCCAAGTAGGGCAGTACCTATTAGTGATCGAAATGTCCATTTAGGCGTTGATCAATTCAAATTTTGAAACCTCTATTCGATCAGTTATTGTAACGTGATTATTTTTATTCACAAACAGTGTATGTATTTCATATATCTACCTACATTACATACATTAATAAATAACACAAATAACATTAATCTGGAAAAATAACATTTCTAATTTTCTAAGAACCTCCAGCTTCGTAGGCACAGTCACTACCAACTAGGCTACGGAGGCTGACCTAAATGTATCTATACATTACCTAATAGGTAGAACTTAACTAAAATCGATTTAGCTGAAAAGAATTTACACAACAATTAAAACTACTGAAATATTATAAGAATGTTCCGATGACATAACTACGACCAAGTAGGGCAGTACCTATTAGTGATCGAAATGTCCATTTAGGCGTTGATCAATTCAAATTTTGAAACCTCTATTCGATCAGTTATTGTAACGTGATTATTTTTATACACAAACAGTGTATGTATTTCATATATCTACCTACATTACATACATTAATAAATAACACAAATAACATTACTCTGGAAAAATAACATTTCTAATTTTCTAAGTAAACCAATGTAATTAAATAAATTATGCGACCGTATTGAATACATTACCTGTAAATATTTTACTAGAAAAATCTTCCGCAAAATTTGTAAGTTCGTGCTAAGTGCTAAATATGTTTATACAACCCTTATTGTTATTAAAATATGGTCGTGTATACATATTTTTTTGTTTAAACAAAATGAAAGTATACATTACCTGTACAAATATTTAACTAGAAAAATCTTCCGCAAAATTTGTAAGTTCGTGCTAAGTGCTAAATATGTTTATACAACCCTTATTGTTATTAAAATATGGTCGTGTATACATATTTATTTGTTTAAACTTTATTGCACAAAATGAAAGTACAAAACATTTAAACGAAATATCATTTAGTATTTAAGTATCCATAGATCGTTTTTATTTGCGATGGCAATTAAAACGTGTCATTGTAGGTAATGATGCGAATTTGAATAAACATTTTATGGTGCGGTTTACGTGTGATCTGTGACTCGAATGGCGGCCAATAATAGGCCAAAAATCAGACGATCCGCTTTAGGTGAATAATTATAATGTATTTGCCGCTTTATTTCTTACTTGTATTTTGTCATTTTATGTAATTTGTATTGACGAGCACATGTGGATTCTTATGGATTGACTACAATGTAATTTATATGGTAGTCAAATGTTGTGCAAATAAATAAATCTAAATCTAAATAATAAATCAAAACGAGATATTAAACTTTGTATTGTCATGTTAAACTGTGACATGCTGACAGTTCAACTTAGCGCCTATTGCTTTGTGGCCCACGCTTTGTCCCATAGCTAGGGATGTGCCATTCCAGAGAGTATTATTTTTGTAATGCTCGACATTCTACTGGGAATATTCTTTGGTATCTACCAAGTAATTTAATCTGTCTATTTTTTGAGTAGTATATCTATACTACTCAAAAAATAGACAGTTTAAAAAAATTAAAACCGACTTCAACCGATTTCTCCAAGATCCCATCATCAGACTCTGGCCTACTACCGCGAAAATCGAAATTCGTAAATTTCGCAGATTTTTCTCTGTCACTCCAACGAAGGCGTCATTAGAGTGAGAGAGACAAATCCTCGAAATTTACGAATTTCGTTTTTCGTGGTAGGGCCACTGACTTAGTGCCATCTCGAGTCTATAGTCTATACCTGATCGATTAAAAAATAATTGAAAATCAGCTCACGATCCAAGGAGATATCAAGTACCATAGAGTACCATGCATAAAAAAACGGTAAAAGTATTTGAGAACCTTCGCCTTTTTTTAAGTTTTTAAAATTAGGGCCGCATTCGCTCTCAATGATTAAAGCTTATTAATTAAGCGTAGGTATTTAAATAAATGAGTTTAGTTTTTTATTCGTTAAATGTTACAGAAATTAGCTTAAATTGAAAAAAGTTTTTTATTGGAAGTAAAAAATGTAACACATAGGTACCATTAGTATTTTTGTTAGTTATAATCAATACCATCAAGTTTGTTAGTTATAATCAATTTTTTGTTAGTTATATTCTGGCCGAAAACGATAACGAACGAGGATTTGTGGAACTTGTTCCGTCAGATTCCAATCGCCCAAGAAGTAGCGCAATCGCCCAAGAAGTGGAGATGGATCGAGCATACTCTTCGAAGAGGAGCAATGAACCTCGCTAGTATCGCCTTTGATTGGAGGCCTCAAGGTGGAAAACGAGCTCGTGGTCGCCCTGTACACACATGGAAAAGAAGCGTGGAGAGCGAATTGCGAGCCGTAGGTCTGACCTGGAGCGAAGCCAAAAAGGTTGCTCAAGACAGAAAAACGTGGAAGGATCTTGTGGAGGCCCTATACACCTCCGGGGTGTCCTAGGAATTACAACAGCAACAATATAATCAATAACTCAGTGGCCTTTATTTTCTTTTGAGGAATATATTTTAAAGCAGGTGCCAATGCCAACTATCCAAATTTTGTACCGTTCAAAACGTCAGGATAAATAGATGAATGCTGTTAAGTAACTGTGCGATAAAAACTTGAAAATTGAACCCAATGTATATGAATTTACTTCTTAAATTCAAATACATTTCGTAGCGTGCACTATATCATATTTCTGGATTTAATGAAATGATTTTTGCTTTTAACTGTGTAAGTCCTATAATTTGGGCAAGAATATCCAGTATTTATGTAACAAATCAGTATCGTATTTTTTAAATTAAGTAATTGGTTTTTAAATTAAGTAATAACATTTTCTTCGGTTACCGAGAGGATTACACATGAAATAAAACTATGAAAACGGATAAACTCGCGTATATTAACTAATTTTAACTTCATTCCGATGTTTCGAACACTTTACAGGCTTTACACTTTACAGGGTTTACACTTTACAGGGTCATCCGCAGACCACGAACCCTGTAAAGTGTTCGAAACGTCGGAATAAAGTTAAAATTAGTTAATATACGCGAGTTTATCCGTTTTCATAGTTTTATTTAATTAGTAAATGTTATAAAAAAATATTCACGATACAGGCCTTAAATTTTGATTTATGTAAGAATAATAATGTTTTTTTTATTTTATCATCACTTTCTTACTACTATGTATTGCCGGCATCGCCTAGGCGCTATTCAAGCTATCGAAAGTTATTGAAGGTCGAAGGAAGTTCGCTTCAGTTGTCCAAATGGATGTCGATTATTGTGAGGCCCGGCCTTGATCGTGACATTTAAACAATAAAGCTAATGGAGAAGTCACTTACACATAGGTACAACCAAATTGATTAAATACTCGTAGATATGTACACTCAGTCAATGAGGTTTTGAAATAGAAATAACTTTATTCGTAACATACACGTACCCAAAAATCACAAAATGCAAAAACACAATCACAAAATAATTATACAAATAAAAGAGTGTATACTACGAAATGGCCTCATCTCAGCATGTTGCTAGCGAGAGCCAGCGCTGGTCTTTCGATGAGGCCATCACGTGAACAGTTTCGCGGCAGGCAACACAGCCCAATACAAATAAACAATAATAATTGCAATTAAACATAAATATCGCAAATAAAAATAATATACCTATCGGGATTTTGCGATATGTTTTCTACCACCAGGGGCCTATTTCTCGTACCTTATTAGACTAGTAATATTAGTCCATGGGCTAATATTTTTTACAAGTTTACAAATTTGCGTTTCTCGAAGCCACTCTAATAAAATATTAGTTATTAGTTACCAACTAATAAATATTAGCTAATATTATTAGACATAATTTGGTTTTGGTTTCTCGAATACAAAGAAAAATAACTGCACTTGTAAAATACACTCATAAAGCTATTAGTCTCCGAAGCTTGGTAAAAAATATTAGTCCAAACTATTAGCGTGTTACTTATCACAGTTAACTAAAGAAAATTATAAAATGTGGACGGATTCGGATGAGAAATAATTAAAATTGTTAATTTCTCCCATTTTTACGTTTATCTATTTAGGTTAACGTGCCCGAAAAGCTTCCAAATAAAATATCTCTGGCTTCCAATATGTTCCTTAAAAACCATCAACTTCATATCCATTCTTAATAAATTTAAATATTTTATTTAAACTAAACAAACAATTTGCTTTTTACCGCCAATGTTTTATTTTTTTTAAATATGTAATAAGGCAAGGGTACTACCCCAATCAGCCAAGCTGGACTAATATGTTTTATTAGTTTACCAGTATTAGTTACCAGTCTAATAATTATTTTCGAGAAACAGAAAATATTAGGACTTGTAAAATTTTCACTAGTAACTAATAACTAATATACTTGTAAACTAATAGTTACGAGAAATAGGCCCCAGGGGCCTATTTCTCGTAACTTATTAGACTAGTAATATTAGTCCACGGGCTAATATTTTTTACAAGTTTACAAATTTGCGTTTCTCGAAGCCACTCTAATAAAATATTAGTTACTAGTTACCAACTAATAAATATTAGCTAATATTATTAGACCTAATTTTGGTTTTGGTTTCTCCAAAACAAAGAAAAATAACTACACTTGTAAAATACACTCATAAAGCTATTAGTCGCCGAAGCTTGGTAAAAAATATTAGTCCAAACTATTAGCGTGTTACTTATCACAGTTAAATAGTTAATTAAAGAAAATTATAAAATGTGGACGGATTCGGATGAGAAATAATTAAAATTGTTAATTCCTCCTCTTTTTACGTTTATCGATTTAGGTTAACGTGACCGAAAAGCTTCCAAATAAAATATCTCTGGCTTCCAATATATTCCTCAAAACCATCAACTTCATATCCATTCTTAAAAAAATTTAAATTTTATTGAACGTATTATCACAATACACGTATTGATCTTGGTCATTTTTCTTTGGTATATGACATCTAATATTCATAATTTCAATTTTATTTTAACTAAACAAACAAACAATTTGCTTTTTACCGCCAATGTTTTTTTTAAATACGTAATAAGGCATGGGTAATACTCCATTCAGCCATGTTGGACTAATATTTTTTATTAGTTCACCAATATTAGTTACCAGTCTAATAATTATTTTTGAGAAACAGAAAATATTAGGACTTGTAAAATTTTCACTAATAACTAATATACTTGTAAACTAATAGTTACGAGAAATAGGGCCCAGGGGCCTATTTCTCGTAACTATAATATTAGTCCAGCTTGGCTGATTGGGGTATTACCCATGCCTTATTACATATTTAAAAAAAAATTAAACATTGGCGGTAAAAAGCAAATTCTCTGTTTAGTTAAAATAAAATATTTTAATTTATTAAGAATGGATATGAAGTTGATGGTTTTGAGGAATATATCGGAAGCCAGAGACATTTTATTTGGAAGCTTTTCGGACACGTTAACCTAAATAGATAAACGTAAAAATGGAAGGAATTAACAATTTTAATTATTTCTCATCCGAATCGAAATGTGCACGACATTTTATAATTTTCTTTAGTTAACTGTGATAAATAACACGCTAATAGATTGGACTAATATTTTTTACCAAGCTTCGGCGACTAATAGCTTTATGAGTGTATTTTACAAGTGTAGTCATTTTTCTTTGTATTCGAGAAACCAAAACTAAATTAGGTCTAATAATATTAGCTAATATTTATTAGTTGGTAACTAATAACTAATATTTTATTAGAGCGGCTTCGAGAAACGCAAATTTGTAAACTTGTAAAAAATATTAGCCCATGGACTAATATTACTAGTCTAATAAGGTACGAGAAATAGGCCCCAGGCGGCGCTACCTACGTAGGCGTGACGTCCAAACAGCGGTCAGATTCATAGGTGGGTATTTCTTATATAGTTTGACAGGTGTGTCAGGACCATGTCTGAAAGTTAAGGGTTCCCTGGAAGCCCAACATTTTGATACTTATTTGAGAAGAAGCCCTTATGTCGAGCTTTTGGTTCATGTATAAAAATTAAGGTAAGGTAGCCTGTGATAGACCACTGCTAGACGTAGGCCTCTCCTATTAACTATGCGTATGCGTATGGGCATTAGGAGGTAAATGCCCATAATCGCCACGCTGGGCAAGCGGATTGGCGATCGCAGTAATGTGTCCACTATGATAATGCTACTGCTCATCATCAATATTTCATCAAATAACGGTCAGTGACATTTCAATTCCTTAGTCGACTCTTACGATACCCGCAGGAGGAGTTGGGGTGGTGACAAATGTATTCTTACTGTCGTCACCACACGGCAAATTATTAATTCTACATCTGAAGCTGCTTTGGAATTTGTGCTGATAACAACTTTGTCTAACTTGAATTGAGACCCAACTTTGGTTGTTATAGCTTAGACCTAACTTAGTAAAAGTTGTTCATTCAGTTTAATTTCTAAACTAGTGACACAAATACTGATACTCAAACCTTCCTCTTGAATCACTTTATCTATTTAAAAAAAACCGCATCAAATCCGTTGCATAGTTTTAAAGAAAGAGATTGTGAGGTGTGCAATAAAGAGTTTTGTATTGCATTGAATTATTTTCAAAATACGTTTCTTGTTATAAGTTTCAACACACTTATACCAATAAGGGTCACTAATTCTAGAAAATCGTTAGTCTACATCAGATAACGACTGCAAATCAACAAAATATTTTGCAAAACTTGATGTAAGTAATTATGTTTTCTACGTAACTGAAAGGAAAAAAATAATCCAGGGGCATTCAACATAGTCAGTAAAATAAAAAGAAACAGCAAATGAAATAATCCTTCTAGCATTTATACGAGTATGAGCTTCGCATTTCAAATTAAACATTGATATTCACATACGATGCAAAAGAAAGGCGAGGCAAATGAATTGATATTACGATACCTTTTTCACAGATAATGGAACATATCTTTTAGCATAATCTGACTGCGTAAAGATGATATCATTCCCATTATAGATTCCATTAACGTAGCATTAATTAGGAGAAAAAGCGAATTTTACGAAAGCGCTCTTAAAAGCTTTTATGAGAAATATCAATTTAAAAGTGTCGTTAAATATTCGTAGGATATTCATTGAACGTCGTGTATTCTCGGAATTACATTTTATCCGACACGTTATAATATTATATTATCTACCTACGACATAAACTTCTTTAGAGACTGAAACAATTGAATCATTATGATATGATTTAGAAGCTTACAAAGTATCTAATGTGCAAAATAGCAATGTGAGTAAGTATGTATCTTTAATAATTTTGTAAATAAATAGGAAACACATATTTTATAAGTTTTGATCATCGTTCGTAATCATATTAAAATACTATCGCACCGGGTTGGTTACATACTCATGTTATTTAAGTCGATGGTTGCGCGACGTGTTTCGACCGGTTAAGAGGATCCTCGTCCGGAGCACCCTCGGCTAAAGCCCGACGTGTACTAGTCACACACACTGGTCTGGTGTTGAGTCGGTTGAGTAACCCGGCTCAATAATATTTTATTTAATATGTTAGAGCCACGTTAGGATAAAATTCTAAAACTCGTAATCAAATCAGAAACCCACTTTTAATTTTATCCTGACGTTTCGGGCATGACGTTACACCTGTGGTCGCAGGCAGACTGGCGAGAAAATGTATCAACACCTTCGAGAATGTATCTACGCCTGCGACCACGAGTATAACGTCATGCCCGAAACGTCAGGATAAAATTCAACATAAGTTTACGCGATTAAGACTCGTTTATCGTTAAAATATGAATGATACGAGCCCCGATGCAGTGGAGTTCGTCTAGTTCGAAACATTTTTTACAAATTTTTGAATATTTTAAAAATGATCACATTATGCTAATGATAAATTGTATGAACGTTAGTCATGGTTAACATTTCAAGAGACACAACAATCTGAAGTACGCTTTTGTTGTTTAATAAATCGATTTTAACAAACCAGTGTCTAAATTATATTTTCGTTCACCACCGTAATTCCGCGCTTATAAGCTTGAAGCAAAATTCGCAGTGCATCAGGTGTACTATGTCGTCTTTAATATTAATGGCGTTCTTTACATTCATTGATTATTTACAAAATTAAAAATTGTGTAAAAAAATTAAAAAAATAACTGTCGTAAAATAGTTTTTTTTTTATTCTGATTTATTAAGTCTAAATATTTTATACTCAAAGAAACTACTTTAGTACTACGATTGAATAGTGAAGGTTTTGTCCCTAAACCTTTTCCCTCGGATGAACGGGATAATCTCGAAAAACTGTCTAACTGGACGAGAACATATGCATCGTGGCTCGTAATCGTGAAAATTTAAATCAATAAATCCGAAACCCTGTTCTGGGTCGGTCAATATAAAACAGCTTTTACACCCCACGCAAAATATGCTTGCGTTTTCTAATCTTCGAGCTCTTTCTATCTTTTCGGCTCCGTAATAAACTAATATCCATTTCCATGTAAAAGGAAGTGACGTCACAAGCAATATTTGCACAGCCTCAACTCTCAAAGCGGATAAATGGAAGAACATAAAGCTTTTATGTACAGCATCATTCAAATTAGACACAAGAAAAGTCTTTTGTGAAGGCTCAGCTGGTGCATGGCTTTCATTTCAAAGGATGTAAACTAATGATATCTTTTGAGGCTCGGCTCTGATACCTCTGATATTATTATGTATGTGTGTCCGTGCTATTTGTAAATGGCGTAACGTTTCTTCGCAATTGGGTACACCTGGATGCTTAGCCAAGTTGCCAATCGCTAACGCTTAGTAGCGTATCGTAGTTTTCCCTCTCTGTCACTCTTTCATATTAGTGCGACAAAGACAGCTAGCTGCCTTTCGTTTACGACAGACGATTAAGCGTTAGCGATGGGCAACTTGTCTAAGCACCCTGTAGCCGCACCATGAGCTACCAAGTAAGGGATACGTTAAGTTTTACTCGATATTTAAGGCTGTCCATCGCACTCGCTCAAATAAATAAGTGCGAGCGCGATAGGATGATTTAAGTATCGAGTAAAATCTAACGTAACCGATACTTGGAGATTCATGGTACGGCTACAGGGCCTTATAACTTCTTCTTCTTCTACCTAGCGTTATACCGGGCTTTGCCTTTGGGTCCGCTTTCCTGCTACATTTCCTCCACTTTGCGCGATCCTGGGCATCTTCTACTGTAAGCCCATTCACACTCATGTCAGCCTTCACGACATCTAGCCGTCGCTTCTTTGGTCTGCCGCGGGGTCGGGGGCCGTCAGGGCCTTATAACTATGAGATCATAAACTGCAAACGTCAGAGGAAATATTATGAGCAGTGATCGGTTTTTTGGATTCTCCCGGCGGGTCTATAGTAACTTGAAAAATAAACTTTAATTATATTGCCATATTTCTGTTTCATAAAATATGTTCTTGTGTGTATAATACAATAATACCTAGTGTTAAATAATAGTTATTTATTATACAAGGGGGCAAAGTTGTTGTTTAACTGTCGTGCCAATATTGAGACCTGAGCTAGCGAAAGATTCCAAAACTGGAATCTTGAGCATTGCGAAGGTCACAAGGCACGAGAGTTGAACAAATTTTGCCGCCAAGTGTAATACAACTTTTTTCCCCTCACTATCACAAATGTAAATTAACTTAAAGAAACCATTTAAAACTCAATGTCGAAACGTATCGTAGAATAGAGTTATATAGCCAATGGCTTACAAAGTCACCCATGAGAATTGACCAATTTAACATGTGAGCTCCCAATGCGCATGTTTACTACGGTCATACAGATCCACTTATACTAGGCAGTAGGGGGCTATAGGAATTAGAGCAACGTCAAATTTCTTTATTCACATGTTGGTAAAAAGCGTTTTTACCCGCTCGTATTAAAGGATAAACGAGCGCTTTACGAGCTCGTAAAGCGCTCGTTTATCCTTTAATACGAGCGGGTAAAAACGCTTTTACCCGCTTTTAAACTAGCTAGTGAGGGGAAAAATTTTATAGTCACACCCTTAATTTTATCATACGCGAAATCCCGCTAGGGGGAACCCAAAAAACCGATCACTGGTTATGAGACGAACGTCGTAGCTAAGGGCAAAATGATCCAATACGCAAAAGTATAGGTATCTACATGTATACAGGTTGTTACAAAATTGGTGACACAAGATAATATAATGTGAACCTATTAATTATTTTGAACAACTTTTTAAATAGGACCAAAATATGAAAACTCAAGCAAAAAAACGGCGCTTTTATTGTTGTTCCATAGAAATGGGCTAACAAACATATATGTTGCCCAAAACGTATGGAAGTAAATCTGTATAATATCTCCTCCATAACAGAACAGGCTTTGGCTAGTGTGGAAGTCGGTAAATATTTGTACCACCTAAAACTATTTTATATTTGTATAAGTACAGAGAGCGAAAGGCAAAACCTAAACTGAAGGGGTTTGTTACACTTGTAACTGTTTAAATACAATATTGATTTATTTATTTTCAACAAGGAGAAGTTTTTACATTAACGCCTTTTCAAGGTTACACATTTATAATTATTGAAATAAACTCATCGTCAATGTCACCATATTGATTCCTTTTCATTTCGACAGGTGGTGTAATAAATGAAAAATATAATCATGGAAAAATATAATCGCATTTCCTACACGAATTGACCTAACCCTACGACAATCTTGTTTGAAAAATTAAAGCTTGTGCCGTACCTATATAACATGATAAATAAACTGCCTAACATCATAAAAATAAAGTACCCTAAGAATCTTTGTGATACACATAAAGAAATAGCCCTCATCGAGATTCAAATCCTATCAAAAGTGCTAGTTGCTATGCCTATTTGAAAAAACAGAATAGTTTGTATATATTATTTACAAGAATTGCTCGTTTAAATGTATCTAATATTAGGATAATTACCCTCGGGGAACCAAAAGTAAGCGTAGTAATTCGAATATTAAGATGTTCGCAAATTTTCCCCCTACAAGTATAACTATGCCCATTTCAATATTAGTCTCATATTACATTGAATGATCGCCTAATTCCTCCAGTTAATCGTACGATCGCGTGCCGATCCCCATTATAGTACGGTCAAATCGTACATAATTTTACCCTAAACTCGCAAATCAAGTAGTATCGCTGCATTTTTGGTATGTTGTTAAGACACCATAGGACAGTATAAAACCATATTTTGCAAGCAAAAAAAAGTTGTGCTAGCTGGGTAGTACGTGAGAAACTGCGAAATTTACGGCCATTTTTTAGTTTCTGATTTTTATTTAAAAAACCTTACGTTTTTTGATATCATATGTAAATAAACGTTTAAAGACTAATAAATTTCCAACAAGTTGAGCTAACATGCATTACCGTAGGTCTTATAGTT
>JALPQI010003293.1:0-79938 GCA_025490895.1 Thaumatotibia leucotreta
GGGACTAGGTCGATTTGTGTCCGAAGCTATTTTTACCTTATGCCGTCGTCATAAGGTGGAAAGTAAATACATCTTTTTGTCCTTGCGTGAATAATTGAGTGGTATTGCAAACTTCCCGGCCCGTTTACTTGATAAACTTGGAAGTTATGTTTAATTTGACAAACCGTAAGCCGAGGGACTTTGGGTACAACCATAGACCTTTTACCTTCAGACACCTATTAAAACTTTCCAATTTGTTTTGGCTTCAATTTCATTTAAAAATATGACTCATGCATTCACTTCATACAGGATATCTATTTATTGAAAAGAACAGTACAAGATATATATATATACAGGGTGTTTGTTATGTCGTTAGCCAAAATTTGGATATGTCATTCGCGATCACCAGTACACAAAATTTTTGAAAAAAAAAGTGACACTTTTTTTTAGTTTTTTTTCCCGTTTTTTATCCGGCAAAAACATAATTTGTGGTCACTAGGCAAGTTTGTTTCAATCCGTGCGATTCGATGGCAGACAAAAGGGTAGCAGGTTTGAGTAGTCAAGTCCTTAGCCAATCAGGAGTTCATCACAAGCACCGATCAGCCGACGTCACTCACCCCACCATCGGCACTAAACAATAAATAAAATGTCCTAACTACATGCACACACGATTGTTATTTGATTAAAACAGCCCAAGCGCATACCTACCTGTACCTGGCTCGTCGTCATCAACAATTCAATTTGCTTAGAGAGTGCATTAGAATCGATATCTGAGGTAAACCAGTACGCGTTTGTATGACGGAACATTTAAGTTACTACGTTCTTGAGGTCAAATTATGCTGGCTCGGCTGATCGCAAGATGCCATGTGCCATTTGTACAGCACTCTGTAAACAAAGAAGGAGTACGCTTGTGTAAACGCGCTCGAGTCAAACTACCCTCAGATCGACGCGCAACTCAAAATACCCTCATTATTAGTACTGTATGCGATAGACTGATAATGCTGTCTCGTGAGATTTACCTGCAAGTTAAGCTCCACCTCCATTCCCCACCACGCGTAGGGAAACTTGTTACGTGCGTTATAACGCATTGAATTAGTTACCTTATGCGCGTTAATTAAAGTTGCAAATTCAAACACCCTTTCCAATCTTATTTGGCAGTTATGAGATGATGGGGCAGTACGCAAAGTAGGCAAGTGATCATAGAGACCAAACATTCGTTAGATAATGGGATTTAAAAAAAAATCTATAACAAAAAGGATAATGAAAAAATGGATTATTTTTGTTTTATCAAATATTTTTTTACGCCTTTACCCAACACATATTGCAATATGGCTAATGATATAACAAACACCCTGTATATATATATATATATTTAAAAGGCAAAAAAGGCACAATGGTTGTCGAGGTTGCGGAAAAAGCCCAGGAAAACTAACTAACTAACTAACTATATATTTAAATTAATTACAAACTAAACTTATATTAAAATTAAGAGATATGATGTTCCTCCATGATGTTCTGAGCGGGCACTTGGACTGCATGGGGTTGTTATCTCAGCTGGGACTCCAAGCTCCTAATCGCCGCACACGCCACACCAGGCTATTTCACGTTCCCACTCCTCGTACCAACTATGGTCGCAATTCTGTCCTAACTAAAATAGCTCGTACTTATGATAAATTATTAAAAAAAAAAATATATATATATATATATCTTGGGACATCTTACACAAATCGACCTAGTCCCACGGTAAGCTCAATTAAGGCTTGTGATGTGAGTACCAGGCGACGATATATATAATAGATAGATACATATAGATACTTAAATTTCTTTTTCTTTGTATTGTCTTATCTACTTTGTCCTTTTAATGTATGTAATGTGTGTGACGAATAAATTATTTTCTATTCTATTCTATTAAATGCATAGACAGCCATGACCGAGGAACAATCATTTGTGATAAATACATACACAAAGAATGCCCCTCGCCGGGATTCGAACCCCGGAACCTCCAGCTTCGTAGGCAGGGTCACTACCGACTAGGCTTCGGAGGATTTAAACATCTTGACCCGTTTTTCCTTTCAAGAAAGGCTTTTAAAAGCCACCAAATTAAAAATATGGAAAACCGACTTCAACCAATTTCTCCAAGATCCCAAGAGAGAAAAGAGAACTTGAAAGAGAAACCTTTACATTCATACATACCTAATCTATAAAGTAAGTGATCATTTGACTGGCAGTTATCGAGGTCCCACAAGGCAGAGTCAACAAAGGGGCGACGTATCAATTAATATGATAGGTCGATTGTCGATAGGCAAACGAATTTAGTCGAGTCATTACCATTAATGAGTGATATCATCGGGGATAGTGCAAAGCCCTAACTACTAAAGCAGATAGAGTTCAACTATCAAACAGTTGACACTCAAATTGACCCTAATTGAATTTGTTAGTTACGCGGTATTGCATTATCCCCGACTTATTATGCAAAAATCTTATCATCTCAAAATACTTGAAATATAATTCTCATTTAATAATTATGTAAAAGTTTTTTACCTTCTCTATTTTCAAAACTATACAAATAGGCTACTTGACTCATATCAAATTTAGTGCAAAAAAATTATTATATCGACGGTGGGAAAGGAGAAACCTGTTAAGCGACATTTTGGTAATTGTCCAGGAGAGCGTTTTAAAGTTTTATTTTTAGGAAAAAAAATCGTATCACTTTCTGTGTCCGCTTTAGAGACTTGTGTTCTTTGAACGTATTTTGTCAAATTGTCATATCTATGAAATAGTAATAACGTTATTTCAATAAACTTGGAACCTTCTGAAATAAATGTCGCTTAATTGATATTGACCTAAGAATTCTCCGAAACGAGCCTTTAAGCGACCCTACGGTTTATAAATAAAATTATTTTAGTCAGAAAAGTGTCGCTTACAGGGCAAGGTAATTTGTATGACATGCAATTAACCGACAACAGTAGCACTTGAAAAAAAAAACTTAAGCGACTATGTATATAAATGTGTATGCTTAAGTGACACTGTCTAAATTTTAGCCAATAATTGCGTCGCTTAACATCCCTGTCTTTAAATTTGACCATTATTTCATTATACCTTAAGCGACATTGAAGTCGTCAGATCTCAGTATTACTTGGCTTAAACGACGCAGAAAAAAAAGCCGGTTCCGTCGATATATAAAACTCATTTTTGACCAAAATGTCGCTTAAAGGGTTTCTCCTTTCCACCGTCGATATTTTGTAGTATTTATTGAAAAGATCAATATTTTTCGATTACGGTGTATTAAAAGTGTTTGATGGGTACATATTTTTTAACGAAAAATTTGTTTTATTTTCTTAAATTTCGTACTCTGAAAACGGTGTCGGCCATGATGTGACGTCATAGGATCTTAAACTAACTTCATGTCGAATCTTATACGAGTGAAATTCGCCATGGACATGTAGGCATGTAGCTTTGCTGTGACATTGACATAACATAAATGACATGTCAAATGTTTGTTTTCGGTTTGAGTGACGTCACACCACAGATAATCTAAGCATTAACATGGCTAGTATCGTTTTCGCGCGGTAACGAAAGTTTAAATTTTAAGTTATGATTTTGCGGTTTTCTAGGTCGTGAAAAAATATATTTATATTTTTTTTCCGTTAATCAGACATTGATTAACAATATAAGACAAACTTTAAAAATGGGTCAAGTAGCCTATTGTATACATAAATTATTATGAACTATAAAAGCCTGTATGTCATCACAAAAAAACTCGCAAAACATAGTAAGGTAGCTTTAACACATTCGTCTTTAAAATCTGGGAGCATGAAGATATCGTAAAATTGTAATGCAATAATAGACGGCTTGGGTATGCCATTTCTTTATTTTAAACTTTCGTGACACGTAATAAAATAACTATAAACATAATAAAACGGTTAAACTCACGTGTATTTAGTCACTACGCGCGACATGTGTTCCGTGAAAATTCGAAGGAACCATATTTTGCACTACATCTTTACTCAGTTGCTTGATAATGGAGAATTTATCTTTCTGTCTCAATTAGGTCCAGTGCAATGGATACTGAAATTCCAATAAATTCGGACGTTTCCGTAAAAATCGAAGGAAAAAGATTTTGCACTAAAGGTGTAATTTGTTATAGGTATACATATCAAACCAGCCGGTAAAGTGGTAGAATAAATGTAATCCTATCGTGTGGGGTATCGTTGACTATTCAACAGTCTCCAAGCACTGAGCCCGCGTATAGTTGAATTATCGAGAAGATGGAATAGCATAATTATGTAGTGGTATCGCGTATTTACAATGTATTGTGTGCTATTGTGTGTGTTTTATCGACTCATGTATTGGCATTATTCGACTAATAGTACACCTAATGGTAAAGACACAAGGTTCACTTTAAAAGTGTTGCTTTAGTAACACCACTACAAATGCAATTCCATCTTCTCGATAATTCAACTATACGCGGGCTCAGTGCTTGGAGACCTATTCAACGATACCCCACACGATAGGATTACATTTATTCTACCACTTTATCGGCTGGTTCGATATGTATACCTATAACAAATTACACATTTCTAGTACTAACGGCCACTGAGCTATACTGCGGACAGTTGGACAGACGGACAGACGGACATGGATGTTTTTACTGGTGGTAGGACCTCGTGCAGGGTCCGCCCGGATAGCTACCACCGTCACCCACCGTCTTACCCGTTAACCCGCTAAATAGCAGTGTTTGCACTACTGTGTTTAGATTTGGGAGTAAGAAAGCCGTTGTAATTACTGGCATAGAGACAATTCATCTAAGTCCTCGGGGTAGGCAGCGCATAGGCGATTTTTTGATTACTATGTCCATGGGCCTCAGTTCCTGCTTTCCATCAGGTGGGCTGAGAGCTCAGTTGTCAACCTTCGTCACATAAAAAAACTATAATCTTAGTTTCCTAGTTTACTACGGAACCCTATAAACGGACTATAGCCTTGTGTGTTTGTCAGCTTCTTTAATTTCTTATCTAATATAGACTTTGACTTCCTCGTAGTATTGGAAGCACTCGTGAGCTCGGCTTTGAGCCATCTGACTCGCAGATCGTGATATTGCGAAATCGAATACCGGGCTTAAAATATCAGTATTGCGCTGTTTGCGCGAAACGGGTTCTAAATAGCAATGTACTGAGGAAAAGTTACATAAGTTGCGAAACTTCTGTGGATAATGTTCTCGGCAATTTAAATTTTACCAGCAATCTAATCGTGCCAAAATCGTTGTATATACATGGCTTTTATTTTAAGGTATATTTTATGCCTTAATTACTCAATTGTGAAATACAATATTTTTCGTAACAGTTTTTATGAAAACATTTTCTCTTAAATTCTCATGGAAATTTCCGAATATATTCCCGCAATTTTGAGAATGAACATTGCTACTCGTACATTGCTAGTTCTACAGCGTTCGCGAAAATGGGCGTCTTTCCTGTGGACATTGCGAAATTGAACGGTTCTGCATGGGACATACGTACGCACAAATTAGTTTTAGACACACAGTCAAGGGGCATTTAGACCAAACGAGCGAATTCTCATTCTAACCCCCCACTCCACGAAATTCGTTCGTTACACAAAGCGTAATTCGTCGAAACTTGTTGATTTCGTAGAGTGGGGGATAGAATGAGCATTTTGCTCGTTTCGTCTAAATCTACCTTCATATTTCTTAAGAACTAGAAACCACCTATCGGCTTTCATATGTCCACAGGAAATATTTGTAATGTAACTCGTACAAAAAATCTGAATGACCCAACTTACTTATTCTTTAAGGGCCTGTAGCCGTACCATGAGTTGGAAATTAAAGGATATGTTAGGTTTTACGAGATACGTATATTTTATGCCTTGTTTACTCAATTGTGAAGTACAATATTGTTTGTAACACTTTTTTATAAGTTCTGATGGAAATCTCTACCTGAGAGGCATAAGTTTGGTTCTGTGAGTATGAAATATATCTAAAATCAACCTTGTTTCAAAAGCATAAAGTCACCCTTGCAGGTTAGAGAAATTGTTCAGGGGAGCAGTTGGAGTGTGTAGATGCAGTGACAAGGCCCAGTTTTAGGAACACTATTTATTAAAATAGAAAATAAAGTAGTACAATTACACAGCACGTATTTGTCGATTCGTGACCGATACAAGAAGCCCCGGAAGAGCGAATGAATGACCTTAAACATTAGAATAAGTGAATGAATGATTACATTCTGTTGGAGTTGCCAACAGAAATTGCTAAACCGACCTTATGCTTTTCATGTCGAGAAATATTCTCAATGACAACTTACTCTTAAATTCTCATGAAAATTCTCGGTTTCCAAGTATATTCCCGCAATTTTGGCAATGTTCTGCAATTGGTACATTGCTACGCACGCGATACGTAATTTATTTATTTTATTTATTTATTAACCAACTTACATTTACAGTTAAACCAAACATGCAAGTTATAGGTTATTACTTAAAACTAGAGAATAACATACATTCAGATAAAATAAAAATAGGCCTTAGGTATAATTACAATGTCAGATAAATTGAAATACATAATCAAATAATTAGGTTAAAAGATAGTCGATGGTGTGGAGATAGATTCGAGATAGCGTGCGGCCGCAGCCAAGAATCTGGATTCAGTTTGCGAAAATAAATCCAATGTGGGGTCTGATTCCAAAATACTATTAATATTGCTAAGAGCCACGTAATGTATTCTATCGCGCTCGCACTTACACATTAGCGTGAGCGTGATGGCCTGCTTTACGTATCGAGAAAAACCTAACGTTACCGATAATTGGAGGTAGTTATGCAAAAGGGAACCAACCCACAAGAAGTTTACACCATAAATCAAAATAAACAAGTCAATCTTTGAAATGACAAATTCATGTGGGTTAGTTCCTTTTTGCATAACTACGTCCAATTGCATCCTACTGGAGGGCTATCGCGGACTACGAAAGATCTGTTCCATCACTGTCACACTAAGGTATTAATTAGTAAGTGCAACAAAGGGAACACGTCTGTCGTGTTTCGCAATAGGTCCACACACTGTTCCGCCATGAGTCCTTTTACAGAAGTCAATCCTGTAATCTTGGTCCCGTGCTTAATCGTTTATCGTAGTTGCCATCACGTTCTAACAAGTATGCGAGTGCAAAAGTGACGCGTAGAACGAAAAACTGTTAGCGCCTGACCATCGTAAGCCACTGGCAGCTATCAGTTTAAATTATCTGTCAACTATGTCACTTTTTAACATGTATATTAAAATGACAGGTGTCAGGATTGACTTCGTAGTGGCTGAATACTGTAAATTACGTACGTAGAATACTCCTGGTTCAATTGGACGTAGTTACGCAAAAGGGAACCAACCCACAAGAATTTGTCATTCTAATTAACACCATAAATCAAAATAAATAAGTCAATCTTTGAAATGACAAATTCATGTGAGTTCCTTTTTGCATAACAACGTCCAATTATGACAAACAAGATATTTACCATATAAATACGCGATATTATGAGTTGAAGATGGCATTTGCTACAATGCCAAAAGATCGAGTGCTCAATAATTTCTATTTACACGATAAATATCCCGTTTTAAGTCATACTAACAATCTACTTTATTCCCGAACATTCGTACATGTGTCTGTCAGTCAAATTGGCTGCTAGAATATTCCACTATTCCGTTTTCCCTTGTATATTCTTCCAGCAAACAGTATGAAATATAAATACCTGCTCTCTGATCCCTGTTTATTTGTGTACTAAGCGCCTCACAATGGAATAAATATTTGATCCGCTCCTGTCTCGCTATTCCAAATGCTTGACAATATTTTTTCTCCGTAAAGGCTTCTTCATTAAAGCTATAGGAAAGCTCAAAATTGGGCTGCGTGGCGGGGAGTTAAAGCAGAGGCCTATGTTCTGCAGTGGACTGATACAAGAAGCGATAGTCAAGCAGCACTGAAGGCCTTAACGGCAACTAAAGTGGACTCTAGACTAGTATTCAACAGCATCCAAACTCTGAACGAACTTGGAAGACGAAACAAAGGGCAACTGGTAAGGATTCCAGGGCACGAGGGCTTCATTGGCAATGAAAATGAAAGAGGGGGTTCTACAAATAGATTTGTAGGCCCAGAACCATTTGCGGGGCTCTCACAAAAAACCATAAAAACAGCAAATTTAATAAAAGAGCAAGTTAAATTAAAGACTGGAACAATCTGATGGGGCTCAGGAATTCAAAGCTCTTTATGCAAGAAGTAGACTTAGTCTGGAGCAAAACGCTTTGGAAATATAGCAAAAGACAACTCAAACTCAAAATGTGGGTGTTCATGGGAAGCTTTGGGGTCAAAACTCTTTTGCCCAAACTGGGTCTTTCTGACAGCACAGACTGTAGAATGTATGGTGCGGATGAGGAGACAGTGAAACACTTGATGTGCGAATGTCATGCCTTAGCCAGACAAAGGATGAAAGACTTCGGTTCCGGCTATCGGGATCTTCCGAGTGGGTGAACCGATTTTGATGATTTTTTTTTTATTTGAAAGCTTCGGCGGTTTAATTTTAATTTGGTGCAGTTCTTACAATGCCATCCATGAGCAAAACCACACAAATTTCCAAATCAACATCACGCCAAATGATTTCGATAATTATTTTTTTAACCGATTTCCAACCAAAAAAAGATGATCCCATTGGCAACCAGTCGTGGGGGATGATGATCTGATGATGGTATCTTGGATAAATCGGTTGAAGTCGGTTTTTTATTTATTTAGGTTTTGGTTATTATGCTTAACTACATCCATTTATACTGTGTGCTTTTATACTTTTAAGCGAGCCACTAGGTCTAAAAAATAAAGACAGAAAACTAGTATCTGTAACCCAGTTCACTTTACACTGGTTCTCCATTCTTCAGCTCTCTGAATAAGAATACTTACAGTCTATTGTAGGTACCACAAATGATTCCCCAGTGAATAGGAACTGAGTTCCTTCGAAGGAATTTAATATCTGTAGACGTACCAGTTAAGCTGGTTTGATTGCGTACTTGGTAACAAGAGGGTATTGAAGATTGAAGACGATCTGTAATGATAACGGAGCGTTTTATTTCTGCCATTTACTACGCCTTTTATTAAAAAATAAATAATCTGGGATATTCTACACAAATCGACTTAGGCCCACGGTAAGCTCAATTAAGGCTTGTGACGTGGGTACCAAACGACGATATATATAATAGACGATATATATGATGATGATGACATGTAAATACTTTAATACATAGACAGACACGACCATGGTACAAATATTTGTGATAAATAAATACCAACACAAATAATGCCCTCGCTGGGATTTGAACCTGGAATATTTAGCTTTGTAAATAGACTCACTACCAACTAGTTAGGCTACGGAGGCTGTATGGAGGCTGGATATTATGTTTAAATATATATTTTATTTAAACATTGGAGAACTCAAACTTGGAAAAATACAAGCTGGAATAAAGAGAGAATTACAAAGAGTAAGAAATCTCAGAAACTAAAACACTTTTGTAATGAAAAACCACAAAAACCTATAAAAGAGCGCTTAGCGAAACTTCTCTTCACAACTTTATAAAAGTGTGGTTGCATTATTTCCCGTTTTCATCATAAATTCAAAGCAATCTTTCAGAAAGTAATCTACTATCCTAAAGGGTTCAACATAACTTTTCCCATACAAACCAATTTCAGAGTTTCTCTATCCTTTACTTAGAGGCTGTACCACGAGTTGGCAAATAAATAAAATAATGAATAAATAAATATTATCTTGTTAATATTAGTTAGTGTAAGGTTGAAGACACATTTATCAGCATGCGTACGCATTTTGTCTATAGAAAATGTCAGGTTAGTATGGGACCGCGTCCAGCTTTCCGCACGAGTACGCATGCTTACACGTTTCATACCACAGATCAGTATAGATAGCTAACGGTGGCATGGAACATGTCGCAGCGTTATGGCCGATAGGCCTTTATAGTGTGACAGATGCGCGCCCTATGAGCCAGTCGCAACATACCCGCGACTGCAGGATGAGCTCGGACATATCCGCAAAATGCCGAATTGTGCCGTTATTTCTTGTAAAAATAGGAGTGTCAATAAACATTTCAAGGACTATTGAGTCACGTACCACATGAAAGTATTGATTTTTTTAGTTATTAGTTGACAAAACCACGTATTTTTACAAATAATATATAACAACAAACCGCTGACATAAATGTCATAATGATTTTACTTGGGCGTACCAATTGGTTGAACTATTCAGTGACAAATTGTATGTGCGTTTTACATTGACGGCTTAGAATAGCAAGCAAGTTGCAATTTGGTAAGTGACCGTGCAATGTATCCAATTGCTAGCGATATTCACAACCGTCCTGTCATTTCTTGGTACGGCCGCTGCGAGCAGGCCGCGAACTAGAGGTACGACTGACCGTGTCGATGACAAATAGGGTCGATAAATTGTTGATGTATTTGATATTCAATTTTTCTTTCATATTTTGACCTTTGTATCAATATCTTATCTTCATAAAGGTAAAACATATTAAACATAGATTATTTCGCGTATTATATTATTTTGAGCCTTTTACAATAACCGTTGACAAAGGTTGAAATTGTTTTATTTAAATATGTGACCATCGCGGAAACGGCTGATAACATTATATTTATTAAGGGTACAACCGTCTAAATAATTATTTGTTCATGTGATTTCCAGCCACAATTAAGATAATGTCGTTAATAAATTGCTTTGTTCATATTCAAATATATGTTTATAATTGACATTCTGTAGTTTATTATTTACAAACCAGATCCGACACGAAAGTAAGAAAAAAGTTTTCTTATTTATTATTAAACGACATAAAATGAAAACAAGCAATATAAGGACTTAACTTAACTACCTATAAATAAAAAAAATTGGCCTAAACCGCCGTCAGTGGGCAAGCTACCTAGAAGGCTGGCCGCATTCCCCCGTTGTATAGCTATACTTAAACGCTGTGCAAGGTACTGGCCAGCCCTCTGGTCGCCTGAGGTCTCTCTTAGGCGAGCCGCTAGATCTTTAAAAAGTCCATGTGCACTTGGCCCCCATGGCCCCAAGGTCTCCACACCAAACGCCGCAAATATGTAGCTGGTTCCTAAAGCAGCATATTTGCGGCGCTTGAGACTTTCGGCTAATGATGCCGCGGCGCCAGCAGCAACGCCGGTGACCGAAACATGGGACGGCGGCGCCAGAGTGTCAACGCAGGTGGCGTCCCAAACTAGCGGCCGGCCCATGCTCCAGGGCACCAGCGTCATTCCGTCAGGCCTCTTGCCGTCGTCCCTGGCCAGACTGTTGGGCTCTAGGACGGCCGATATTTTCGCGCTAACAAGGGCGCGACGGATAACATAATGTTTATAAAGATTAGATACATCGTCCAATGCGATCTTTTAATCTGTATTTATTTCTTATTAAATGATAGATCGATTTTAATGTTTTTTTTAATATTCCGGCCTTATCAAATATCTATGGATAATAATTTATCGACGTAGCCTCCTCTCTAGTGCCGCATCATATGGTAGCGCTTTAGCCAATCACAGCGTGGCAAAGGACCGACCTCGGAGACACCGAGACTCATTACAATTTCGCTTCGTTACAAATCTCTCTCTTTCATATATCTATGTTTCATACTAAACGTTTTCCCGTTGGACTACAGTATGGGGTTCTTCAAAAGACGAGTGTACAAGTTTTGATTGGGTCGGTAACGCGCATGTGACACCCCTGGGGTTGCAGGCGCCCATAGGCTACGGTGACTGCTTTCCATCAGGCCGGCCGTATGCTTGTTTGCCACCGACGTGGTATATATAAAAAAAAACGGACAATTTATTTAAACAAAATGCTGATAAATGTGTCTTCACCCTAAATGCGCACGCTCTAGCTTGTTATTGCACGTTGATTGTATTTTTGTGGACATCTTTTATTGGCTTTGTTTACTGTACACTCAGTTTTGTAATTTTTTTATGTGGGATGCCACCTGTGTGGATACGCTGGCTCCGTCCCACGTCCAGCGTTCTGCCAGGAAGCCAGGGTCGGCTGCTGAAGACGCCCAAATAGCTAAGTGCCGCAAATATGCTTTTTCAAAGGCCAATTACATTTTTGTGGCTCTAGCCGTAAGAGTCGAGCCCAAAGGCTCAGCCTGGTCATACAAAGGGGCAATGCGGCCAGTGTTCTTGGTACAATGCCAAGAACAACATTAGGGCTTGTAGACGAGTAGGTTGGGAGTTAGTTTTAGTTTTTTGTATAAGTACAATTTGTATCTTTTTATAACTGTTATTTTGAAAATAAATAAAATTAAATATTATTGGCAGCTCCCTTAACCTTGATATGTACTGCTGTTGATGCCCCAAATAAATAAAATAAAATAAATCTAAACGTGAATTTAGACCAAACGAGCGAATGCTCATACTATCCCCCACTCTGTGAAATCAACAAACGACGAATTACATTTTGTGTAATGAACTAATTACACAAATTGACCTAGTACCACGGTTAGCTCAATTAAGGCTTGTGATCTGGGTACCAAAAGCGACGATATACAAAGATACATATAAATAAATAAATAAATATTTATCTTGGGACATCTTACACAAATCGACCTAGTCCCACGGTAAGCTCAATTAAGTCTTGTGATGTGGGTCTGGGTATCAGGTGACGATATATATAATAGATAGATACATAATAAATAGATATTTAAATACATAGACAACCATGACCAAGGAACAAATATTTGTGATAAATAAATACACAAATAATGCCATCGCTGGGATTCGAACCCTGAACCTCCAGCTTCGTAGGCAGGGTCACTACCAACTAGGCTACGAAGGCTAGCAAAATCAGGTTTGCGTTACCTGAAGCAGCCTGTCACGCTCACTCTGATATAGGTACTTATATTAGAGCGAGCGTGATAAGACTACTTTACGTATCGAGTAAACATCAGGGTGTTTTTCAACGATTTTTAGAAATTAATAATGGAATGTGTTGAAATTTTTTTCAGATTGTTTTGTGGTAACGGAAGCCGTAAAGGGATCTGAAAAAAATTTCAACACATTCCTGTAACAGGAACCCGTGCCGACTTTCATCTGAAATTCCGATGGAAAATTTTGGTCAGACAGTAGATTGAATTTCTGGATTGGTTTTTCTGTTCTCCTCGAGTTCTTTTTATGAAAAAGTATTAAAAATGCAGTAGTATAAGATTAACGCCATGACCATGAAAAAATAAAAATATTTAGTCATTTTCATACATTGTTGAAGAAAATCGCATAAGGGTGAATCAACAGCGTAACACAGGCGACCGTAACCATGGCAATAACAGACAAATAAAAGTTGTTACGCCCATGAAACTCGGCAGCGGCATGGGTTGCAGTTAGGAACATGAATGAACTTATTTTTTTTTGTGTTTTGAGGTAAAAAAACCTAATTTACGCATACCCCGCGATATAAACTTCCAAATATCGTAAAATATGGAACACCGTAGTAAACAACATAAACGTTAGTTTCTAACTCGCGGTAACCACACTGTAACCGTACTATGAGTTGGCAAATGGTTTACGTTAGCGTATACTCGATACGTAAAGCAGTCTATCACACTCACACAGATATAATTACGAGTATTGAAGCGAGCGAGACTGCGATGTGACCATATATAACATGGACGTCTAACGCCAGCTCAAAAATGCCCCCAACAACAATTATTCAATTGTACCAAGATGGGCAGAACATAGCGTTTTTCTTAACACCGCGCATATTTCGACACAACATCTTTGACAAATATTTATAGAATATAGCCAATCAAAACTTTGACGGACCAATCACAACTATTTTTAAATGGCGGTTTAAGTTCTTATAGATTGATATAAATTCATTACCGTGATGCATTGAAGAGGTTTACACTTGTCAACTAAAATTCAAGACTATTTTTGAAAGGCAATTTAATATGGCGTGCGGTTTCCATGTTTTATTTGTTCGAAGGAGCTTGATAATAAACTACTTCTCGTATGGAGTAAACGTTACTCGGCAACTCCTGGTAAGTTTACTGGTCTGCCAGGGTGAGTTGTAATAGCTACGCTCATGTGGTAATTGCGAGAGGTAGTTATTTGCACCCAGACCGCGATGAGGAGATAAATTTAAAAGGGAGAGCCCTGAGGCACACTCTCACACCGTCTCCGACATCAAAAAAGGAGGAGTTTCTCAATTGGACTGATTTTACAAGCTTTATTTTAACCTTACTTTGTATGTTTGAAAATCTTACAACGAAGAATTGAACTAGTTGCATAGTCAAAATATTCTTTATTCAATTAGGCCCAGCAACGAGCGCTTTTGAATCGTTAAACTAAATAACAAATGAGAGAAAAAAAACTACATCCGGTTCTAACCCTACATCACTGTTCCTGAGAAGAATCCGGCAAGAAACTCAGCGGGACTTGTTTTTTTTTTCAAATAATAGTACTGTAACATCTTCATCTAACATGCATTAATTAAAAACGAAACATAAATTTGATATAGATGCGGTGGACCAATCGAGCCCAAACTTGGTACACTTACGTAAGTTGGATGACAATACATTAATTTGGTACTTAACTTGTTTAAATGTGTGTTGTGTTTTTTTTAATTTAGATACAATTCAACAATTATTTTACAACTTGTTCTTAGTTAGCTGTGTCGTTGGCGCCATCTGCAAATTTCGCCGGCGAACCTCATTTTATGTCTTCCCGAATCCCGATTCCTCAAGGTTCGCTTCGGTGTCAGCAGAGCTCTCGTAATGAAGATTGGTGGCTCAGCTACGATCCGAACTCACATTTATTTCTATTACTTTTAAATGAACTGCTTTACGCAGAAATAGAATAATGGTAAAGCTTTTACGATGTGCACTACTTAGTAGTTAGGAGAGTTGGCAGCTTAAGATGTTGGAAGTTGGAAGAGGGATAAATTCCGGTACACACAGAAAATAATGCTAAGTTGGATTTATCAGATTTTGCGTAATTCTAACCAGAAATTAAGGTTGATTGGGTCCTATCACATTTTTTTTTTATTTTACCAAACTTTTTATGTTGGTCTACTAACTTAATTTGGTTGATTACACTAGTTTTTTGTTTATTTCACCAGTTGTTTGGTATAATGTACAATGTTCTTTGTTGATTTAACCAGAACTCTGGTATCGACTTCAACCTTTTTAAGTTTTGTAAATTTCATAGCAAGGATTTGTTACTATGCCCACTAGGACGTTCCGGCGCCGGCCAACACCGTCTCATACTTTTCCATACAAATAATAGTGTTTTGTCTGATACGTTCATGCTACGGTACCTATGGTACGGTCTAGTGGGTAGAGACCTTTAGGGTGGATAAAAAAACACTTATCTGGAACTAACTGACGTCAGTCATCATTCATTTGAAGTCAAATAACTGATGGAAAGCAGGAACTGAGGCCCATGGACAATAGTGATTAAAAAATTGCCTATGCGCTGCTACCCTGAGGACTTAGATGGATTCCCTCTATCTATGCCAGTAATTACACCGGCTATCTTACCCCCAAACCGAAACATAGCTATTTAGCGGCAGGTTAACGGATAAGACGGTGGTAGCTATCCGGGCGGACCCTGCACGAGGTCCTATCACCTACTAGGTATTTGCAAAGTCATGGGACGGCTACAGGTTAAGTGGCGAGACGTGCCGACTTCAATGAAACCTCGAGCCGCGGTATCTTTAGATTGAAATGATAAACTTGACATTTCTACTACGCTAGCAGTTTTGCTAAGCGTTAGTTCGGATTGGCTTTAACCGGTTCTATCCAGTTCTGAAAAACCGGGTAAGTACTAAGTACCTACATATACGAAGAAAGAAAGAAAAAAATCTATTCAGTGCGCTTAAAATACGAACATAAGTACAAAATAAAATATACAATTTAAATAATTTTAAAACGTCACTGAAAAGGCTTTCACTCAGCTTTATATGAAGTTACTTGTTGGGTACCTTGACGCTGGTCATCCGTGAAAACCTTTCCATAGGAGCAAGTCAGTGCATAAACTTAAGTAAAATCTAATATTGAGATCACAATAGAAATTAAAGTAATAATGTAATATAAGTAGTTGCCGATTTGTAAGAATGAACTTTTGACAGTTATATAGGTATAGATTCTCGATGTTTTCGATAGTCATAACGTCATATACAGGGCGTCCCAAAGTTATGGGACATGAAGGGGAAGTACCTTAAATATCGTAGACAGGATATTTTGCTGAAAGAAGACTTTATTTTATTTTGAAAATTAAATAATACTGCATAAAAGAAAATCCAAAAAAATGCTTTTTCTAGGCATCGAATCTACTTTAATATTTTTCGTAATTTTATGATGTTATTCAAAAGAATGGATAAAAAATAACAATTTTTCTTAAGGAACGTAGTATCTAAAACTAAAAGAATAACCAAACAAGTTTGGTTCAAAATTGGAAAATAATTGTAGTTGGTTCGATTTCAGGGTGAAGAAAGTAATTTTTTGGATAGGTACTTCGAATGTACTATTACTAAATTTTAGAAATAACATTTAGTCTTCTTTCAGCAAAATACAGTAGGTATCTACGATATTTGTATATTTCCTTTAATAAAGTCACCCTACAATATATTAAAAATATCATATAAAAATCAGACCAAATGAGTACCTCCTGTTTTTTCGCGGTTTAAAACCGGTTACATAAACCGTTATCTTGTCTACGAACTAAGTTTCCTTGTTCTATTATTTTCTGTTTTCGTATCAAAACAAACTATCAATAAATTCCCAAATATCGCTATTTTTAGCCCAAAAACTGTCAACATTGTGACCAACTTCATGGGAAAATAGTCTTCCCTTCCTTCAAAGTTACTGACATTAGGCCTATTTTCGCTCGCAGCGAAAGTTCATAATAAACCTTAAATAGGTCACATAAATGCCACTGGGTCGGCGTATCCTTCCGTCGATACACGCCATAATAATCCTTACATCCTTAAAAACAAGAACCAAATTGGTATGAAAAACTACATCGATACCAAAGCATCTGAAATCAGGGCCTCAAAGCGAAGCACGATTGCCTTCCCTCACTCGCACTTGTAAGTTCATACGTAAGTGTGACCGGGAAGGAAGTCGATCGTTCGCGATAGCTCAGCTTTATTCAAAGCTCTGATAAAAGATAATCTAACGCTGTTTAGTCTTTTGTTTTTCTGGTTAGACTTTAATACATTGTCTTAAGGTTGATTTTATAACGAGATTTAATCTTCGTTATCAGATGAGGAGTGTTTCAAAAGGACGTATTATGCTTAGTATTCTTTGAGACATACGTCTTTTTAAATATTGATCACAGATATGAAGCCTAAAGCGCCATTGAAATTGGGATTATGTACAGTGAGCAGCAGGTATTGCTTAGCGGGTAGGGTGTACAATGATCAACACACTCTTATAGTCTTAGCCATAAGGTTGTTCCAAGTTCATTCTGAACCTGCCCGCTTAGCAACATCTGCTGCTGACTGCACATATTTGCCATCAGATAACATATCGGAGCAGCCAAGACGCACACAAATATCTGACTAGTCACGTGACCATAATCATGTATGAAAATGGTCACGTGACTTTTCGTACGAAACTGTGATTCTCATATATTTTTTTTACTTATCGCTTTATCATTTACGATTGCACAGTGGCATCTTGGCTAGGCTTGAATAATTGAGTTGACAAATTTAAAGTTTATTGAATATCGTCAATCAACACTTTGATGGACCAATCACAACCATTTTTAAATGGCGGTTTAAGTTTTTATAGGTTGACATTCAAATTCATTGCCGTGATGTATTGAACAGGGGGTGACACTTGTCAACTAAAATTCAGGACCGTTTTTGAAAGACAATGTACTACGAACAAATAAAACATGGAAGCCGCACGCCATAGTAAATTGCCTTTCCAAAACGGTCCTGAATTTTAGTTGACAAATGTCACCCCCTCTTCAATGCATCACGTCAATGAATTTTAATGTAACCATATAAAAACTTAAACCGCCATTTAAAAATAGTTGTGATTGGTCCATCAAAGTTTTGATTGGCTATTTTCTATAGGTAAGCATTTGTCAAAGATGTTGCGCCGAAATATGCGCGGTGTTGAGAAAAGCGCTATGTCTTGCCCATCTTGGCACAATTGAACAATTGATTTTGGGGGCATTTTTGAGCTGGCGTTAGATGTCCATGTTATATATGATCGCAGGCAATGGCGTGCGGCTTCCATGTTTTATTTGTTCGTAGATTTTCCATCTTTTACTAACTATACTATATGAATAAAATAGGGATGGATAGTGTATCTCACGACGACATATTGTCGCACTAATCTTGTGCTACAGTTTAGGTTCAGTTTAGGTCACAGCGCGGGCGTCAGAGTTAATGTTCAGATATTTTTGAGCACCCAAGCTGCTCAGATATATTTGAAGGTGATTTATGATTGATGTTTATAATAACATTCTCCAGAGGTCGTTGGCAGTCTAGAAATCTGAATCCTTTAGGAAGAGGGTCGACAGACGGACGGTTAAAGGTACTAAAAGGGTTTCTTTGTTTTGCGATGTATCAAATTGAGGGTATGTCCCTTTTTCAATCAAACCTGTTACGTCATGTTTCGATATTGACCGCAGCGGATGGTATACGGTGTTTCACCAGTTACTACCTGTCCATATATTTCTCTACTATCTCAGGGTTTGTATGGAATAATTTTGTTTTCGTATCGGATGTCGTTCCCATAGGAAAAGTTCATCAAATATAAATACAAATAATTTGTTCGTGGCAAATGTAACAAGCATTATGCTAGATGTCGTGAAAGCTGACATGAGTGTGAATGGGACAGTAGAAGATGCCCAGGATCGCGCAAAGTGGAGGAAATGTAGCAGGAAAGCGGACCCTGGCAAAGGCCGGAATAACGTTAGGTAGAAGAAGAAGAAATATAACAAGCATGACAGGACAAAACAAAACAGACAAATGCAGCATTATTATGCCACGAAATGGACTATAGTCTCAGCATAATGTCGAACCGAAAGCCAACGCTGATCTTCCGGCGAGCCCATTTTTGTGGCCACGATCGCAGCGTGTGAACATGGCCTAACAATTTGCGCCTAATGGAGGACGCCAAGTAGGGCAACACACAAATACCATGACGTAACAAGACCATGTCACATAATTTTTTTCAAATTGCAAATGGAAAATGAAACGTTTTATGTTTACAATTAAAACTTGATTTATATCGTGCTATAACTAATATAATCAATTGATCAGTACATCAATATGACCTAAGAATGAATCCCTTAAAATTTGGCAGGTGAATAAAAAATCACCATGTATAAATCACACACCTCATAATTATGTGGGAATCATACTAAGCATTTTATACAATGCGATAAGCCACAAAATCACAAAAAATAATAGATAAATATGAAATAAAACTATGAAAACGGATAAACTCGCGTATATTAACTAATTTTAACTTCATTCCGACGTTTCGAACACTTTACAGGGTTCGTGGTCTGCGGATGACTGACAATGGAGGAAATTTGATAGATCTACCTCCATCAAAATAAGAAAGATAAGTACAAAACTTTTTGTCGAAACGTCGGAATGAAGTTAAAATTAGTTAATATACGCGAGTTTATCCGTTTTCATAGTTTTATTTCATGAGTAATCCTCGCGGTAACCGAAGAAAATATTAATAGATAAATAAATAAAATAACCAACTTCAACCTATTTCTCCAAGACCCCATCATTAGACACCAACTTGGTGGTGATATCGAGTAACATATACCGGGTGTCCCGAGATTATGGGACATGAAGGGAAAGTGCCTTAAATATCGTAGATAAGATATTTCGCTGGAAGTAGATTTTAATTTATTTTGAAAATAAAATAATGAATGAACGAATAAATTTATTTCAGACCAATGTCCTGATGTCCATATTGCAATAATTAGTAAATACAAACACAAAACAAACAATTAATTACCGCATTAAAAAAATACTGCATAAAAAAAATCTAGCTTCTTCTAGGCATCGAACCTAGTTTTACAAAATTTTTTGATGTCATACGAAAGAATGGATAAAAAATAACAATTTTTCTTAAGAAACATAGTATCTAAAACTAAAAGAATAACCAAAAATGCTTGAATCAAAATTCGAAAAAAATTGTAGTCAGTTCGATTTCAGGGTGAAGAAAGTAAGTTTTTGAAAAACTGAATGCAGTTTTATTTGCCTTTAAAAATAACATAAAGTCTTCTTTCAGCAAAATATTCTCTCTAGAATATTTAAGGTATACTTTCCCTTCGTGTACCATAGTCAATATAGGGCGTATATGAAATCTGTCAAATTCAAAACGTCATCTTTTTTTAAATCGCGTAAAAATAAACAGTAAGTCTAGTCACTGGTGTAATCGGGTTAGAAACAGTCAAATTAAAAATCCAACAAAAAAATATCACCCAATTCCAATTTTATAATTTCAATGTCATATTAACGAGCAATTTTACGAAATTATGACAATCTTGTTTTTATCGCCATTATATCCCGACACCATACGTCGAAAGCACAGATTTAAAAACACGAGATAACTTTAATACCTCGTAAAACATGGATGTTGTTTAAATTTCGCGAAATTATGCGTTCCTCGCAAATAGTCCAGCGAAACAATATGCATATAGACGACATATGAATACTGATGGGGTATCTATGGCTACCCGTAGCTGTACCGTAACTTTGCAAGTATCGTTAACGTTAGATTTTTATCGATACGTAAAGCAGAAGCCGCAGTGTTTGAAGACGAAAGTCTTTAATCAGTGTGTGTTGCCAGTGATGACATATGGTACTGAAACGTGGCCGCTTACAATGGGCCTCATAAGAAGGCTCAAAGTCACCCAAAGGGCAATGGAGAGGGCTATACTAGGAGTCTCTGTGCGTGATCGAATTAAAAATGAGACCGTCCGCAGCAGAACCAAAGTAACCGAAATAGCTCTCCGAATCGCTAAACTGAAGTGGCAGTGGGCGGGGCACATTGCGCGTAGAACCGATGGCCGTTGGGGTGGGAAGGTTCTTGAGTGGCGGCCACGTACCGGAAGGCGTAGCGTGGGTAAGCCCCCCACAAGGTGAACTGATGACCTGGTGAAGGTCGCAGGAGTCCGCTGGATGCGGGTGGCGCAGAACCGGTCTTTGTGGCAATCTTTCGGGGAGGCCTATGTTCAGCAGTGGACGTCTTTCGGCTGATATGATGATGATGATGAAAGGAGTAGCCGTACTATGAGTTGGAAAGTACTTAAAGGATAAGGTACACTCGGGTAAGACCGGACTATTTTTCAGTGAATTGAAAGGATGTCACAAAAAAAAAACAAATTTATTCTCACTAACTTTTACCTGCAGATATGTGATATACCTACGTGATAAAAAAGAAATGAAGCTTGCTAATATAAATTTACTTGATGCCGCTCAACCGAATAGCTTAAGCTTAACTAGTTAGGAGTAATCGACACTCAAACTTGCACAATTTTTTTTCTAGACATTCAACCGAAAACCTTCTTGGCTTAAAATCGGACTAGTATCTAATTTAAATTCTAAAGTATGGAGAAGAAGGATCATAACTTACTGTTAAAGATCGGATTTCCAAAAAATATCGAAAAACATGAAGAAATTATTACTAAGATGTAGATTGCAGTAATTTTTGTACAGAGCTTCTATTTAATAAATTGAAAAGAACTCAAAAGAGTAGATTATTTGGTAGTACTCAAATTCCATTGAGTTACTATTTTTCATACACTTTTTTCGACCGTAACTCAGTGGAAGACAGAAAATGTCCTTAAAATCCTTATTAGCAGAAAAAAGTGTCCCGAGAATTCCATAATTCTCGGGACACTTTTTTCTGCTAATAAGGATCGAAAGAGTTTGCGATTCTGAGTAGAAAAAATATGAAAATATACAAACTAGGATAATTTGAAAAAACGACAACAAAATAAAAATCCACCCTAAGTAATAGGATAGGCCTATGTCCAGCAGTGGACTGTGATAGGCTGATTATGTGATGTGTTAGTCAAATGTTCAATTTGAGTGAACTTTATTCAGGATTAAATTTCATAGACGATACCTACCTACATTAAATAATTATTACAGTCTCAATATCCAATGACGTGGAATTTATTGATTTTCAATATGTCTAGACAGTCAAGTTAAAGTACCTTTCGCCTGCTTAAAACCATTAATGTTGGTATTAATTAGCCATTAGAGAATAGTTAGATATCTAATAAATGAATATTACCTACATACATACCTAAGTATATACAGGGTTACTTTTTCACCGGCACAATAAGTTTTAAGATATCATTGGTATCGATGATAGATCACATTTATCAAATAAAATTAACCATTTTATTGTACATTTTTAATTTGTCCTTTATGCAAATGTAACATAATCTAACCTAACCTAGTTGCAAAATTAATATTCGGCCAAATGAAACTTTGCTAATAATAAATTGGTAGGTGAAAATTGAATTGGTTGGTATGGCAAGTTGAATCGTACGTCCCAAAAGTTGGTTGGCATGTGATATTCGGCAAAATGAAATTCTGCGAAAAGACAGGAAATTGAATACTTTACTATTTAAAATAAGGCCCATCTCGCGACTGCTATTTTATTTAAGTTTATTAGGCGTAGGTATTCTAAATATCATGATCAGTAATCGATAATCGTCTATCTTGTGGGTGGTTGTCCTAGTCTCCACTCGAGCACGTTTCGAGTTCGACCGCGTAGTCCTCGTATCTAAGTAAATAAGTAGGATTTTTTTAAATTCGATTATTGTTACAGCAATAAACAAATAACTTTTTATTCAATATTGAACTGTTATTGACTTATCAAAAAGCTTTTAACACTTGTGTGAATTGCTACGAACAAATAAAACATGGAAGCCACACGCCATACTAAATCGTCTTTCAAAAATGGTCCTGAATTTTAGTTGACAAGTGTCACCCCCTTTTCAATGCACCACGGCAAAGAATTTCAAAATTAACCGCCATTTAAAAATAGTTGTGATTGGTCCATCAAAATTTTGATTGGCCATATTCTATAAACATTTGTCAAAGATGATGCGCCGAAATATGCGCGGTGTTAAGAAAAGCGCTATGTCCTGCCCCTCTTGGCACAATTGAACAATTGTTTGTAGGGGTATTTTTGTGCTAGCGTTAGACGTCCATGTTATATTATGGTCGCAGGTGAATTGTTTCGTATGTTTTTTTTTTACTTTATATTATCATATATCGTTTCTCTCACCCTGTATATTTAGATAAAGTCACCCAGATCAACCGATTTCTCCAAGATCCCATTATCAGAGCACGACTTGGCGCTAACGGGAAAATCGGTTCACAATTTTCGGAGATATCGACGAATATATCTACTTACAAAAAATCTGTCGAATCAAGAACCTCCAGAAGAAGAAGGCAAAGGCAAAAAAGGCAAGGCCGCTCCACAAAACTGCAGAAACAACAATAAATTACACAAATGCAAAAACACATTGGTTTATTAACATTTAATTTGGAAAAGAACTCGATTTTTGCCTCCATTTTATTAAACTTTGGCCATGAATAAATTACTTTAGGGAAATTATTTTCATATTTATTACTCCCGTGGGACGGAGTTTTTCTGTCTCTGCCACGTGGGGGAGGGGGGGAGCAGCCGGGGAAATATGAGTAGGACTTTGCAGTAGCGACAGCGTTTTGTTTGTGCACCGTTTGTGTCGTTTGTCACACCCTGTATGCAAGGGGGTCTACTTTTCTCTGCAGCTGACTGTACATGTCGATGATTCGCATCATGCTTGTGCGAGTAAAATAAGGATGAAGACACATATATCAGCATGCTTAATACGCATTTTGTCTAAAGAAATTGGCCGTTTAGTATCAAACGCATAAGCATGCGTACGCGTGCGGAAAGCTGGAGGCGGCCCCATACTAAACTAACATTTTCTATAGACAAAATGCGTACGCATGCTGATAAATTTGTTTTCACCCTAAGAGATGCCAGGGTGCGATCACCAGTTCGGTCGCACTTTCAGTTGGCAGGGCGTATCCATACAGTACGTTAGTAATATTTATTATACATATATTACATACATATAAGCCAAGAAGGCCTCGGTAAGTGACAAACATACGTACCCTAGACCTAAGATTTTTTATTTTGAATAAATAATTGAATAAAAAAAATCACCGTGGTGATAGGTGAGACAATTGTAAAAAAATACTGTTTCTCCTACTGCCAGTGTCCATATGCTACGGTTACCGCTTACCATCGGATGGGCCGAGTGTTTGTTTGCCACCAATGTAAAATATGTTGCAAAAACTGTAATAAATCAGCAGTTAGCTGCTTCATGCGGGGTAAAATTAATATTTTCACGAAAAACACAAAAATTATAGCGGAATTCTGACACAGGCCTATAGATCTCGCTCTTCTGTGTAGAAATCAAACTCGTGGATCCATATACAGCTTTATAATTCAACAAACTTTATGTACAATATAAATAGGAAGGCGCGCGTAAGCAATAGGCTAGTGATTAGGCGGAGCGAAGCGACGTGCGTTCAGTGCGAATCTCTGATAGCCTCTGCTCGGCGGCGGGCGATGCAATGAGCTCCGGCCGGCGGCGGGGCGTGACGTCACAGCCAGGGACCGCTAAGCTGCGGGCCGCTTCCGCCGGCGCCCCTGACTTGGGCCCGCTCGCGATGTTGGTAGTGTGGTATTGATAGTCACCACACCACCCCCCTTGGAGATTTATGGACCTGGGACATAAAAATCAGGAAAAGTTACTTTTCTTCCCGAGCGTGTTGTCCTGATGGGTTGAGATGGGCAGACTTCGACTTGTGGTTGAGAAGAGTTCTCATCCGGTAACACATATGCAGGTTTAACTCTGTCAATTGAAACCGTTACTGGCCCTCGCTGCAAATCAAGGGTCACAGTTTTATCGGTACGCTTCAAAACCTTTAGTGGGCCTGTGTACGGAGCTTCTAAGGCCCCTCGAAGATGGTCTTTCCTTAGAAACACATGAGTTGAGGTTTCTAGATCTTTGTGTACAAACACAGACTTCGAACCATGTCTCGAAACAGGAACCGGTCTTATCCGTGAAATACGCTGTCGTAATTGTGAAATAAAATTAATTGGTGAAACTTTATCAGTTGAACAACCTACAAGAGGTTGTAAAAACTCACCAGGGATCCTCAGTGGCTCACCATAGACCATTTCTGCTGCCGAGCACTGCAAGTCAGCCTTCCAGGCCGTCCGCAGGCCCAGGAGAACGATTGGAAGGACGTCTGTCCATCGTGTCTCGTTGTGAGCCATAATTGCCGCCTTCAAGGTTCGATGGAGACGCTCGACCATACCGTTGGCAGCCGGGTGGTATGCCGTGGTGCGTCGGAGTTGAATGCCACATAGCTTAGCGAGCTCCTTGAACAGATGAGACTCAAACTGCCGGCCCTGGTCACTCGTCAGGATCTGTGGACAACCGAACCTTGAAATCCATGTATCACAAAATGCCTTAGCTACCGTCTCAGCGCTGATATTTTGCAGTGGTACGACTTCCGGCCAGCGTGTAAATCTGTCTATGGCAGTCAAACAGTACTTGTAGTCGCACGAAGACGGTAAAGGTCCGACGAGGTCTATGTGAACGTGAGAAAACCTGGTTCCCGTAAGCTCGAAGTCCCCCAATGGAGCGGAGGTGTGCCTATGGACCTTGGCGCGCTGGCAAGATTCACAACTCTGGACCCAAGTGCGACAATCCTTGCGCACAGAAGGCCAAATAAATCTGTCTGTTACCAATTTGGTCGTTGTCTTCGTTCCTGGGTGGCTCATTCCATGCACAGACTGGAACACCTGCTGACGAAATTCTTTGGTGATGTACGGCCGTGGTTTCGACTGCGAGACATCACAATATAACAAAACATTTGTACCTGGTATTGGTATTTGCGACAGTTTCAGTGACGTGCCGTTGGCCATAAGCATTTTCAATTCCTCATCACGTTGCTGCAGGCGTGCTAACTTCTCAAAATCTATTGACATCGATACGGCTTCGATTCTTGAAAGGGCATCAGCAGTCAAGTTATTTTTACCTGAGATGTGCCGAATATCCGTTGTGAATTGAGAAATTAGGTCTAGGTAGTTAAATTGCCGGGGGGAACAGGTACGCTCTTTCTGGGTGAAAGCGAATGTGATCGGCTTATGATCCGTGTAAATGGAAAAATGCCTTCCTTCAACCATATGGCGGAAATGTTTAATACTTTCGTATATGGCTAACAGCTCACGGTCATAAGCGCTGTACTGCCTCTGTGTGTTGCTGAATTTCTTTGAAAAGAACGCCAATGGTTGAGCCTGCCCGTCTATCAGTTGCTCAAGGACCGCGCCCATGGCTGTACTGGAAGCATCGGTTATCAAGGCTAGCGGAGCGTCAAGGACAGGATGAGAGAGTAATGCTGCTTTCGATAAACCGGACTTACATCTTTCAAAGGCACCCAGAAGTTCCGGGGTCCAGGTCAGGATCTTGGAGTCCTTGACGTGTGAACCAACCAACATGCTGTGCAGAACCGCTTGTTCCTCTGCGGCCTTGGGTATGAAACGTCTATAAAAATTAAGCATTCCGAGAAACTTTCTCAAACCTTTAGCTGTCTCAGGTGGCTTGAACTGCTGTATTGCTGTGACCTTTGATTCGAGTGGACGCGTACCTTTTGCTGATATACTGTATCCTAGAAAACTGACTTCTTCCACTCCAAAACTGCATTTAGCCTCATTTAAAAGGATGCCATACTCGCTCAGGCGCTGGAACAGTTGCTTCAGATGGTCAAGATGCTGTTCTTGATTCTGGGAAAAAATCAAAATATCGTCGATATATGAAAAACTGAAATCCAGGCCTCTTAAAACTTCATCCATGAAGCGCTGGAATGATTGCGCCGCATTTCTGAGGCCAAAGGACATGTATGGGAATTCAAACAAGCCAAAGGGTGTCGTAATCGCAGATTTAGGAACATCGTCGGGATACACGGGAATTTGATTGTAGGCCTTCACCAGATCTAACTTTGAAAAGATCGTACAACCTGCCAGTCTAACCGAGAAATCTTCTATGTGTCTGATAGGGTACCTGTCAGGTATCGTGCGGGCATTTAACGCACGATAGTCACCGCAAGGTCTCCAGGTGTCGCCTTTTTTAGGTGCCAAATGAAGCGCGGACGCCCAAGGAGAGTCAGAGCGTCGAGCTGTCCCGTCCTGTAACATCTCGTCGAATTGTTCCTTGGCTATCCTTAGCCGATCAGGTGCTAATCTTCGAGGCCTGCAGAAAACAGGAGGTCCAGCTGTGGTGCGAATATAATGAACAGTTGAATGCTTTACCTCTCTCATGACACCAGCTGGTTTAGTGAGATCAGGATACTGAGCCAGAAGCTTGTGGTATTCTGTACTACCAGAAATGGCTTTGATGCTCGGCGGCTGGCAAGACTTGACGACGCCAGCACATGATAATAAGGTCAAACTGTCCAATAAACGCCTGTTTCTGCAATCAACAAGCAAACCGTAAAATGAAATAAAATCAGCCCCGATGATAGGCCTATCTACATCCGCCACTACAAAATTCCACGCAAAATCTCGTCGCAGACCCAGTTCAAGATGCAGTTTGATTGTACCGTACGTTTTAATAGGAGTACCATTTGCGGCAGTAAGGCTGTACCCGGTTGGCCTTCTGGGGTCTCTAGAAAATCTTCGTGGCAGCACACACAAGTCTGAGCCCGTATCAATCAAAAATTGCACCTTCGTATTCCTATCCGTGATGAATAAGCGGCATGTAGATTTAAAACAGTCATTCGCCGCTTCTACTGACTGCCGTTGAAGTTTCCCGACGACTTGTAACTGCATGGGGTGGTGCATCTCTCGGCCTCATCGCCAAACAAATTATGATACCAACAAATACCTGAAGTACGGCTCTGCGAACGTTGACGGCCCCTGCTTCTAGAACGAAATGAACGGCTACCGCGCGAGGCGCTACTGCGGCTTCGACCTTCTCGAATGTTCAGCTGAGCAATCTGTTGAGTAAGTTCGGATTTAATACGGCTCGATATCATTTCTTCCATTTTTGCAAGCATACCCTCAAATGATAGCGGCACAGGCGTGGTACTGGTACTAGCTACTTGAAGCACATTGTTTGGCGGTGAAATATCAATTATTTTATCGGCCAAATCTGCCAAATCACTGAGGCCAACGTTTTGTGAGGCGATAATTTGCTGAACATTGACAGGTAAACGGCTTGACCACAGCGACCTCAAAAATTCGTCACTTACTCCTGACCCCGCCAACGACTGCAGTCTACGTAAAAATTGAGACGGCTTTAGATCACCTAGCTCCTCTTTTACTAGAAGCTTCCTTAAGCGCTCGTCACGTGACATGGATAACCGTCGCACTAATTCAAATTTTAATTTTTCGTACCTGTCTTTAGAAGGTGGATTTGTAATAATGTCGCGTACTTCCCTGGCGGCATTCTGATCCAGCTGCTGGACAACAGTGTAAAATTTAGTGGAGTCGGTCTTCGTACCCGTCACTTCGAACTGCGCCTCCACCTGGGCGAACCATACTTCTGGATCATCTGGCCAAAATGGAGGTAAACGAATAGCAACACGGTTCACTGCGCCATAAACTAACGGTACTCCATCGCCGTTATCCGCCGTGTTTGACTTGCCAGGATGTGTCTCGATCTTGGCACCGGCCGATGCACCTTTCGGCAGCTCCTTCTCCGTGTCAGACATAGCTCACTATTCAAAATCTTCCGTTAACGTCGACTGGTCACCAGATATAGATCTCGCTCTTCTGTGTAGAAATCAAACTCGTGGATCCATATACAGCTTTATAATTCAACAAACTTTATGTACAATATAAATAGGAAGGCGCGCGTAAGCAATAGGCTAGTGATTAGGCGGAGCGAAGCGACGTGCGTTCAGTGCGAATCTCTGATAGCCTCTGCTCGGCGGCGGGCGATGCAATGAGCTCCGGCCGGCGGCGGGGCGTGACGTCACAGCCAGGGACCGCTAAGCTGCGGGCCGCTTCCGCCGGCGCCCCTGACTTGGGCCCGCTCGCGATGTTGGTAGTGTGGTATTGATAGTCACCACAGGCCAAACTTCGTGTCAAGAATTAACGAAAATTGTTCTGATACTTGTGACAATGACATTTGTCACGACTTTCGCAAAGTAAAAAGAAGTTTACTAACGCTCGCTGTAATAACGTTAGGTATAGTATAAGTAATAACCGTATTGTGAAAATAAGAAGTAAATTATTTACTAACTAAATATTTTGATTTATACTTAGGTACTTTATATTTTTCCCCAATAGTCACACTACTTAATACTATATAAATTATAAATATTAGACGTCATATACCAAAGAAAAACGACCAAGATCACCTAACGTCTGAGGTGGGGATCGAACCCACGTACTTTGGTCGTTTTTCTTTGGTATATTATGACATCTAATATTTATAATTTACAAGTAATAATTTTATATTGGTGGAAAACATGACCCGTCCGATAGTAAGCGGTAGCCGTAGCATACGGAGGCCTGTGACGTCAAAAACAGACATATTTAACCTGTGATTATAGTGAAATAGGGGCCTGGCAACCTCAATTCCACCCGCTAGCCCTGAAGTGAGATAAGCATCTAATAAAGTGGGCGGGTATTATAATGATGAATCCCAAAGTCAGCATCAAGACTCGAAGTTGACTCGTAAAGTAGGGTGACTATAGGCTCTCACGATTATCACTCATATTTTAAAGACAAACGGGTCTTAATCGCGTAAACTTACGTTTAATTATATCCTGACGTTTCGGGCATGACGTCCAAACAGACTGAGTCGTCATGCCCGAAACGTCAGGATATAATTGACCGCAAATTTACGCGATTAAGACCCGTTTGTTTTTAAAATATGACTATGAGCTCATCTTATTTAAGAAATAGTCTCAAAAACCAGAGGTACATCGAAGTCGTGGCATGTATTTTAGTATCTATATGTATATGTATATCTATTACACATATCGTCACTTGGTAACCACATTACAAGCTATAATTGAGGTTACTGTGGGACTAAGTTGATTTGTGTAAGATGTCCCAAGATGACCTCGATGGCACTTGGTCTAAATTGTCCCAATTCTTGGTCACCCTAGCTGCTAAGCGACAAGTTCGGAATCGGATTTGTAATGACAGCTATAAAGAGACCCCGCCCGCAGAATTCTTATTGTGCCCACCTTTTCCCAACGTACGAGTAGGTAGCTTTGTTTAATAATCAGAGATCAAGGTGCGCATTTAGATCACACGAGCATTCGCTCATTCTATCCCCCACTCGACGAAATTCTACGAACAAATAAAACATGGAAGCCGCACGCCATATTAAATTGCCTTTCAAAAACGGTCCTGAATTTTAGTTGACAAGTGTCACCCCCTCTTCAATACATCACGGACATGAGTGTCAATATCAACCTATAAAAACTTAAACCGCCATTTAAAAATAGTTGTGATTGGTCCATCAAAGTTTTGATTGGCTATATTCTATAAACATTTGTCAAAGATGTTGCGCCGAAATATGCGCGGTGTTAGGAAAAGCGCTATGTCCTGCCCATCTTGGCACAATTGAACAATTGCTTTTGGGGGCATTTTTGAGCTGGCGTTAGACGTCCATGTTATACACCGTGTTTCTGGTAACACTCAAAACCTCAGACACCCCAACTGATTTTTATTTTTTTAAACTTATCTATAGTATTCATTTTTTAATTCGTTGTTTATTTATTTTTTATTGGATGTTTTATTTTCTGTACAGCTCTACTCGACTTTTAACTCTACACTCAATAAAACAATTGCTAGCTGCCATCATAAACCTTGAAACTATTTATTTGTGTACATTATTGCAACGACATAAGATTTACCAAAAGACAGCTATGTCACTGTAAACCACTTTAAAGCTTTGTCACAGTAAACTTTAAATTGAACAGCTAAGCAAACTTAACCCAACATTCAAAATGACAAGGTTGTAATTAGGTACGAGTTCGATTTCTTATGACACTCGAGCGTTTTCAAATTAGGCCAGTTGCACCAAGGATTAAGGACTAAAGCATAGATGTAGCACAACATTTATTATACAACTATCCTTATCTCGCTTGCCAATTAAATTCGGTGTCAAAAAGAGATGTACGTAAGTTTTCTATTTCTGAATTACCTGTGATGTCACTGGGTTTAATTAAAAACGGTCAGTTGACATGTCGCTCCTCCAAACTTTTTGTTAGAAGATATGTCTTTTTAAATCTTAAAAGACAATCTTCTAACAAATAGTTTATAAAAAGGTCAGTTTGACCTATAGAATTAAAAAGAATTGTTCTTATCAAATGTATGTATGGAAAAAGACTATTTTTAGTCTCTTTTTACCACCAGCAGCAGTCTCTTTTTAGCAAAGTAAGTTAGAAAGAGCAAAACGCAAACACCTAATGGTGTTGTATGGTGGTGTGTGGTGTATCTGTGGCAACAGGAATATGTTAACATTATATCTGTAAAAAATCGACTGTTTAGCTATCACAGCTCATAAAATAACAACCTGGTTACAGACAAGCGGACACACAGACGGGCGGACAGAAAGTGAAGTTTAAAGCCTTCTCCACAGTTGCCGATCATGGGCGATCGTACGGGACGCAACTTTAGAACTTGTATAGGTGCGTCCGTATGATCTCCTATGTTCGGCCAATGTTGTAAAGGGCTGGAAGGCCGGGTCTCTTTTTTTTACACGAGAGTGTGTATCTTTTGTTCGTGTTTATAGCCGTTAGTTCATAGCTTAGTAGCTTATGGTGAGACCAGTATCTAAGAGCTCGTTCCTACTATGTCGGATTTGGGCCGATTATTAATCGGCCGTTCCGGTGGCAGAATGGCGATGTTCACATTTTGTCGGGTGTCGGGCCGACTCTGCCCGCGCCGCACCCCATCAGACGCCCGCGCGTCGCTGCCACTGATTGAACAGTACGCCAACACCCGATTAAAAATCGGACCGACAACCTACATAGTGGGAACAGTGACGCCGACATTCGATTGAAAATCGGCCCGACAGCCGACATGCGGGAACGAGCTCTTCAGGCACCAGTCTCACCGCGAGCGAGTCAACTATGAACTATTGCAGCGGCGAACTATCACCGCCATGCGAGTATCGCCATGTCTCTTTTATTTAGACGGGATCTTTTGTTCGTTTTTATACGTAGGTATTTTATACCACACGAACGACCGAATGCTCTCTCAGAAATGTTTAAGTACAAAACTATGTCACGCAAGAAAATAAAAAAGCAACTCTTTCAAGTCATAGATATTTACTGTAATGACCAATAATGTACATCCATAAAAATTATAAAAATAAACTTATTTACAACTTTATTTACAAGTTACGGTGTTCGCGGATGTTCACGGGCGGGGCTCATAATCTAGGGGGTTGAGCTACTCACAGACGATAGTGAAAAGGGTGTTGCTGGTCGTCTTTAAAATTCTCCAAATATTCTTATGATCACAGTTAAACCGACGACCAGCTTGTCGTGTGCTAGCCGTACGCGAAAATATTCTAAGACGGCCTCCTCGAAATCAGGGTTCATTTCATCATGCCTTTCTCTGGCCATTGGTGGTCGAAAAATACCGTAGTCCCGAAGTCGTTGAGTAGCTGCGGCCATGGTGGCATTCGACACGGCGACACCAAACTCCTCGTGATAATTTCTTACCGCTAAATTGACATTGGCATATTGCAGCGTGCTAGCGTTCTTATCATTTCACAGTATTGAACGTTCGTGAATCTAAACGCCATGATAATTAGAAATATCAACGCAATGAACATACAAATCAAATTGACAAACAACGTCAAAATCGTAGCGGAAAAAATAATCGTCCAGGTAACCAGCCATTATTACCAAAATACTGAAAAAGGTATACAACCTTCAGCAATGCAATATGCACAATATTGTGAATGTTGTATTAAGAATTTGTAGACTGGGCATGTAAAAAATAACTAAAAATACAAATAAAAACAAAAATATTACCCCCATCAAGATATAGCTCAATCGATTCTACTCCCGATTCTGAACAAACGGTTTTCTGGTTTTTGGTGTTAAGTGAAACACCGTGTATATGGTCGCAGACGAAATTCGTTCGTTACACGAACCCTTTAAACGAAGCGTGAAGAAGCATCTAGCGGGCCAGCAAGGCGGTGGCAACTAACAGGTTACTGATTGTCTCCTGTTCGTTGCCGCCGCGATTTGGGCTCTACTTTTCACTTACGATCAGGTGGAGTGGAGCCACTTTGTTGTGCCAACATAAAAAAATTGTGTGATTCGTCGAAGTTCGTTGATTTCGTAACAGTGGAGGATAGAATGAGCGAATGCTCGTTTGGTCTAAATGCACCATGAATAAATGTGCGCCATTGATCGCAATAATATGGATACGTCTCCAAAGTTGATTAAAAATAAATCATTTAAAATTATATACATTACCGCTTGGCGTAGAAACTTTAGGTTCCTGGAGCCCCATTGACGTAACTAAAGACCGAAGAGCTGGCGACTTCCTCGCACAACGCATCAGTATGGCGATACTGCGAGGAAATGCCGCCAGCATCCTAGGTACAACGCCACAAGGGCCAATCTTAGATATAGGCTAGGTTAAGTAGATTAGTTAGATTTAATCTCTGTACATAAATTGTAGGTCTAAAAATAAAAAAGGTACTAATAAAAATATAATTTATATATTTGCTTGACGACAAATGTCGCGCGGTAGTGACTAAATAGGTTTGAGCGAATAATTACATTTTAATAATACTAGGTTAGATACGTAATTTATATATTATACGAGTATTCAACCTTAGTAGTAATCATTAAGTTCTTCGTTCAAGGCTTCCTCACTTTCATATTCTGGTGGAGGCTTCCATGAGCCCCATTTCTCGTAGTTCTTCTTCGTATATTCAGAAAACCTTTTAAAAAGGTACAATTTCTGATCTGTGCACTCTAAAATTTGCCTGTAACATTCAGAAATATTGTTAAAAATTAATACCAATATGAAATAAAACTGTGAAAACGGATAAAGTCGAGTATATTGACAGCCAGTCGCCCACAGACCACGAACCCTTTACAGCGTTTGAAATTTCGAGATGAAGTTAAATTGAATTAATATTCGCGAGTTTAATTGTTTTCATAGTTTTATTTCATGTGTAGGTAATCCTCGCGGTAACCGAAGAAAATATTAATAAAAATATTTTATGGTCCATTAAATTAATAACCAATAATTTTAACTAAAATGTAGGTATGTGAATTGTGAACGAGATTTTAAGTTGGTGATAAAACCAAAAGTTGGTGATAAAAACATAAAATAGTGTTTCGAGAGCGCGTGATTATGAAAAAATACAATCTTTCGGATTCTTCTCGAGAAGGGTCCGCCCGGATAGCTACCACCGTCTTACCCGTTAACCTGCCGCTAAATAGCAGTGTTTGCGCTGCTGTGTTTAGGATTGGGGGTAAAATAGCCGGTGTGATTACTGGCATAGATAGAGGCAAACCATCTAAGTCCTCAGGGTAGGCAGCACACGCCATTTTTTGATCGCTATGTCCATGGGCCTCAGTTCCTGCTTTCCATCAGGTAGGCTGAGAGCTCAGTTGTCTACCTTCAACAATTAAAATAAAAAAACCTACTGGCGCTGTGTATATGCAAGTAAAAATTAGAAAACTTACTTCTTTGGTTCAGTCGAAGGATCGTTCCACGTAGGCAAATCATACTTCTTGATAAATTCATTATACGTCAAATCATTATATGGCCCGATAACCGCCAGCCATTTTTGAACCACATTCTGATTCATGGCGTTCACTCTTTTCAAGTTATCCTTAAATATTTTGAACCGTATCTTTTCCTCTTTTTCATCGTATTTCTTATTATAATGCTCTTGGAACTCTTCAAACATTTGCGGAGCCAAGCGCATGTCGTATTGAAAGTTTTTTTTATTGCCTAAAATACAGGCACATGAAATGCATAGCATAAGTAAACATAACTTCATTTTGATAAGGTTGATCCATGAAATGAAAATATCTCTTTTGCAGAAAACTATGCGAATCATCAAAATCCTTGTATATTGCTATTGATTTGTTTTACAGTTCAATTTGACGCTATAGCCTCATAATTTCGAAATTATAAGTGGAAAATTACTAATTGTTATGCAGTTGGTTACTGTTTTGCATTCGAAATTAGGCACGCTGTCGAGTTTATGATAATTATGATACTTTTACACAATAAATGATTATGATTATGATTCTACAATTTGATTTGATTTACAATTGATTCTTGAACTCCTGAAAGGGGTAAAAGGGGTATTTAAGTGAAAAAATCAACATGGGTATCGTTTTTATGGTTTATCGGGTCATAGATCACGAAAACAATAACGATTTTAAAATTTCACGCGGCGGACGTGAAATACTCTATGTACACAGTTATGGTGTGATGGGGTAACATTCGAAAAATATTAATTTAGTTTTATTATTTATGTTCATTTCTGGTTCTAGAGATTCTAAATACCCTCGAATTTAGAATCTCTAGAACCATGGGTGCTCTTAACAAGGGTTAAGTCAAAATACACTCCATAGAGAGTGCAATGGGGGTCCAAAGTTTGTATGGCGAAACAAGATTAGTTGGACTATTTTGTCCGAAACTTCGCAGGAGTATTCTTTTAAGTAATTGAGTAAAGATATGTTTCAGGTTTTTTGGAAATTCAACCCCTGAAAAAGGTAAACAGGGCGATGAAGTCAAAAAATCAAGATGGGTATCGTTTTTGTGCTTTATTGGGTCGTAGATCACGAAACCAATATAGATTTTAAAATGTAACGCGGCGGACGTGAAATACTATGTACACGGTTATGGTGTGATGGGGTAAAATTTGAAAAATATATCTATAATTTTATTGTTTAATTTACGTACATTTCTGGTTCTATAGATTCCACATTTAGCGCGTAGGTTTTTTTGAGGATGCAGGGGTGCTCTAAAAAAGGTTAAGTCAAAATCCACTCCCTAGAGGGTGCAATGGGGGTCCAAAGTTTGTATGGGGAAGCTTAACTATTTAAACTATTTTATCTGAAACTTCACAGGAGTATTCCTAAACATAAATGAGTAAAATGTGTAAAATTATACAATAATATGGACATTACACAGAGGGTAAAAAGTTAAGGACATTGATGATACAAGGCTTTATTAAATTCTTTGCTATCTAATTGGCTGCGATGTCACAACTTAGGCTAAGTCTTATCCGTATCCGTTTTAGGCAGAATTTCATTGCTCTCATAATCATTCAAATCTGTTCCATTTATTTCGTCGCTGTAATAATATTCTACAGATGCATTCATTTTGGTATCATAGTCATTTCGTACTTTCTCGGAAAATCTTTCGAATATGTAACCGCGGCGGTCGGTGCAATTGATCACTTTTCTGGAATGAATAACAATAAATAAATATAATGTAGACGTAACTAAATTCCGTAGAGCTGGCGGCTTCCTCGCACAACAAATCAGTGCTACGATACAGCATGGGAATGCCACTAGCATCCTCGGTACAATGCTACAAAGGCCAATCTTTGATATAAGTAGGTTAGTTATTAGATTTAATGTATGTACATATTTAAATTGTACAGATTTGAAAATGAAGACTGATTACAATGAAAAAAAAAGCAAGGAATTGATTTTCGTATTAATCTAATAGTTAATTAGGTACAGCAGAGTCCGGGAAACCAAACATTTAAATTTGCGTGGGTATATCATCAGCCTATCTCAGTCCAATGCTGGACGTAGGCATTTTCTATTAACTATGCGTAACATAGACGCATTAGGAGGTAAATGCCCATAATCACCACGCTGGGTAAGCGGTTTGGTGTTCGCAGTTATGTGTCCACTATGATGACGCTGCTGCCCATCATCGACGAATAATCAGTGACACTTCAATCCCTTAGTCGACTCTTACGACACCCACGATAAGAGTTGGGGTTACAAATGTATTCTTACTGCTGTCCAGACGGACGGTCTCATTTCTAATCCGATCTCGGAGATAGACTCCTAGCATAGCCCTCTCCATTGCCCTCTGGGTGACTTTGAGCCTTCTTATGAGGCCCATTGTAAGCGGCCACGTTTCAGTACCGTATGTCATCACTGGCAACACACGACGAAAACCTACCTGAATCCAGACCCAACGTTAGTGTAATCCGCTTTCGTCAAATTATTTATTTTAACAAATTCCATGTAGGTAAAATCAGCGAATGGACCAATCACAGCAAACCAGTTTCCAGGAAAATTTTGATTAATCGCATTTATTCTTATTAAATTATCATAAAACACTTTATATTTGTTTTTCTTTTCCTTATCCGTGTAGTTCCTTTTATAATGCTTCTGAAATTCCTTGAAAAGCTTCGGTGCGTTTTTTAAATCATATACATTGTCTATTTTATTAATAGATTGTAGGGATATCGAAAAGACGACAAACAAAAGTATGTATGTTAGAATCATTCTTGAGATACTAAATCTTAACTATCTGTTATGTCGATTGCATGCGTTCAAAATGAATTGGATTCAGTTTAGTGTTTTGATTGAAGGCAAAATTGAATGTCGAAATTCAATATGCATTTCTGCGCTAAGTTCATCCTCTTGTATGATTATTTAGCTTGTCTTTTATTTATGAAACTGGAGAATAACTTTCACAATGTATTAAAAATCACATTATGATCATAATATCCTATATTAATCAAACCGGAATCAGAAAGGGATTCGAGAGTACTGTTACCACAACAAATGACTCAATATTTACCAAGAAAAGAGTTGTTTATAGATGTAGTGAGTGATGAATTAATCTATTGACTGTAACTTTTTGCACTTAAAGTATAAATATATGAATATAACTATGAGTATATCCTAGATTGACTTATACACTGTTGTGGCAACAGTACTTTCGAATCCCATTCAAATCGCGGTTTGATAATACTTGGACGTAGACTTCTATCCACAGATGTCATATATACCATAGATCAAGCAAACGTATCTACTTAGCGTGTCAAATGAACTCAGTAAAATCTACTGAGTTGTCCGTCTTTAATCGCAGCTTGCAGCTTTCGGGCGTCAAATTTTGTAAGTCGAAGTGAACAAAAACATTAATAATGCCTCCTTTAGTAATATTGATTGCAACAACACAAAAAAATATGAATACTCAAGGGCCTGAGACATATTTAAAATCATAGGCAAGTAACAACTTCAGTACAAAATCTGACACGCTCGGCCGCCATACGAGTACAAATGAATGAACTTGTTTCTTCTATCCAAATCTAATTCTGTGCTTCTGTCACTAATTATGCGTGAACGCATCAGCCCATAATCTCTACGATGGGCAAGTGGGTTGGCGATAGCAATATATCCATTATGATGACGCTGCAGTCACATTTCGAGCTTTCAGTCCCAACTTGGTTGGCTTCCGATCCGCCAGCGCAGAGATGTGCATGTCCTGTCGCTACTATTCAATATACTTTTTAATCCCACCTCTCCGCATTTTCTTACTGAGAGGTTTAGCTATCTGGCAGTGGGTAGTGGTCACCGTTTGCGGTCAGGTAATAATCTCACGCTAGCTATACCTCCAAATAAGACGCAATCTTACGCCAGATCTTTCACGGTGCGCGCTGTGAAGCTGTGGAACAAGTTGTCATTACCTCTCAGACAGTCCCAGTCTGTGGCATCATTCAAAGCAAATTTGAAGAAGACGTGGCTCTCCAATCAACTTTGATGTTTTGTAATTTCGTTCATTACTCACATTTTTTTTTAAATAATCGTGGTATTATATATAATATTTATGTACGTTATTATGTATTCTATGTATTGTATAATAAAATTTATACGTGTATTCTATTAGTTTACGGATAGTGTAAGTTAATTCATATTTGTGCATCTTGTCAGTTTGTCTATCTAAATTTTTATAAGTATCCACTCAGTTTCTCAAAGGTTAGCTGGAAGAGATCCTTTATAGGGATAAGTTCGCCTTTGTACCTATATATCTTTATAATTGTGTTATAACTTGTTTGGTGTACAATAAAGTGATTTACTACTACTACTTAAATGTTAATGACTTTGAAATTGAAATATCCAATTTTAATTATTAAATTCAATTAGCTTACTGCCAGAAACGACACGAAATTATGCTTCAAGTTGCTCGACATATTAATTAAGAGATTTATTGAAATGATTCAATTGACGAATTATTGATTTCGCCAATTAAATATCATAATAAGTACAGTCAAAGGCAAAATAAGGTGTAAGTATTAGGTCATAATTACATTACCTATGAAATTGGCGATTTGTATGGAGAATTTTGTGAAAAGTCTATTTTCCATACAAATAATGGTCATTGACACTTCAATCCCTTAGTCGCAACTTTGTTCCGGTCTTACAAAAATCTCTAAATATATTTTTATTAAATCTCGTTTATTACAGAGACGGCGTCGTATTGCATCGCCAGGGATAAATTACGGCGTCATGGCGTCAAATTGGACGCCATATTTCATGGCGTAATCGACGAGTAACGAAGATACGCGATCCTGGTATACAGGATGTTGATAGGGCTTTATAAACAGGGCGTTATAAAATAGTGGGTAGTCGTAATATTAAATGTATAATATTTTCTTCGGTTCCCGCGAGGATTACACATGAAATAAAACGATGAAAACGGATAAACTTGCGTATATTAACTAATTTTAACTTCATTCCGACGTTTCAAACACTTTACAGGGTTCGTGGTCTGCGGATGACTGACAATGGAGGAAATTTGATAGATCTACCTACCTCCATCAAATCCTCCATCCTGTAAAGTGTTCAAAACGTCGGAATGAAGTTAAAATTAGTTAATACACGCGAGTTTATCCGTTTTCATAGTTTTATTTCATGTATAATATATCTTTTATTTCTCTCATATGTGGTGTGAAAAGCAGTATGTGTAACACAGTACTTATAAGCATTTTTTTACGATTCGTTCCACAGTTGACATTTATTTATTTAATCTTGGCTGTGACATGTATTTATTTATTAAAACACTAGGTTAAAATAGTTTTTTTTTTGTTTGTAATTACTAATTAATGCAATATGGACATTGGTTTGAAATAAATTTATTCATTCATTCATTCATTCATTCTTTTCGTCGAGGGCATTATCGCTTGAATCCCTCATTATGCTCAGGATTCCTCTTTAGAAGCCTTCACTACGTTCGGGATTATATTATAGAATCCATCGCTTCATTCAGGCTTCAATAAACGCCCTCTCCAAAAATAGAACCGTTTTTCCCCCGAAGGGTATAAAACGGATATTTAAGTTTTAGCCGTAGCTTAAACCCATATGAGATTAGCCTTCTATGTCCATAACTATGTATACGTCATATCTGTGCGTTAGAAGAGTACCTAACCATGACGTCACTATAGCTGTCTCTTTCTAGCCCCACATGAGCGGCGCGCGGTGGCAAGTTGCTTCAGTACATTTAGCCGGCAAGGCCCTTAAGGTGGGTTTAAGCTACGGCTAAAACTTAAATATCCGTTTTATACCCTTCGGGGGAAAAACGGTTCTATTTAAGTGTTTGAGCCTACGCTTAAACCCATATGAGACGTGTTTATTATCTGCCGGCGCCGCTAGTACCTCATAAGGGGCTAGTGTATCACAAAAGCGTACTGTGAAATAAACTAATGATGTAAAAATAAAATATCGAATTGATTAATAATTTGTCTATTCAACCACCATGAATCTGAACTTAAATCAACGAAAAGTCATAATCAACAATAAGTTTGCGCTAAAATCAACAATAGTCAGCGCCTAAATCTTATATGATGTGAAAGAAGGGAAACCGATCACAATGCTACGAAGTTATCTCTTAAAACATTGTCGTTTCGCCCCGGAGGAGCCTTGACTTCCCGGAAATAATGGTGATAAAACGTATTCTTCGATCTCCAGTTTCCCCTTTTCAGGATCTCGTCAATACTATACAAGTTGCTAGTCCAGTTGTGTGTCGCGACTGCTGCTCTGAAACTGCCCGCTGTTGAAGAAATACCTGCTTCCTTAAATAGGGTTTTTATCCAGCCCGCAATTACTGTACGAGAGGCATTTGCAGTTGTTCCTCTTGTGGATATAAATAGGCTGTTTAGGTTTTTTGCATCACGTCTAATTCTGGAGGATGAGATGAGTTGACGTATGCACCAAGTTAAATCGAATCGAGCATCTGAACCCTGTAATCCTTTCCTTAGGAGCCAGCCTGATTGACGATAGGAATGCGAAGCGGTTTTGGAGCCGAATTTCGGCCAAAAAATAATCTCATCGCCTTTGTCCTCAAGCCCGTCACTGTCGATTGCCAGTAAGGTTAGGTCGTGAACTCTTCTACCTGACGCTAGCAAAAGTAGAACCGCAGTATGTCTGGAGATTGCAAAAAGATTTTTCTCATCCAGCGGGTAGATTTTGAGGAAATCTAAAAGGTCCTCCATCTTCCATGTAAGGCATTTTTTGACTGGGGGGTTGTTCGCAAATATGCCTTTAAGAACTTGCTTTACCAAGCTGTGGGAGCTGAGCTCGTGTGATCTACCCGGGCTTGCGAAGTTCGCGACCACTGATTTATGCAGCGCTATCGTTCTTGGAGCTAAATGTACATTTTTATGCAGATAACATAGGTACCTAGCTAAGCTTTCTGGAGAAGGGTCATTTGGCGGCATATCTTGTTCTTTTGCCCACGCTAACCATCTTTTCCAGACCGGTTTGTAAGTATTGAGCGTTGACTTTCGCCATGATGACTCCAGTATACTTATTTCCTGCTGGTTCCAGTTTGTGACGTGATCGGTCCAGCCCGAACCAACCAGGCCCCCAATTGTAGTTGGTCTATCCCTGGCGGGGGGAGGTTCGTCCGAAGGTCTATCAGGTTTCGGTGGGGTTCTGGGATCCGGATAGCTGGCTTTATTAGTCTCCTGTTCAGGTCTGGGATCCAGAACGCCCTGTCCCACATCGGAGCGATGATGATGTATTGTCCCGACGAAGTTTCGAGGTGACTTAGTACCCTCGGAATCAGAGCTGGAGGTGGAAATATCCATCCAAGTCTGTAATGCCATTCTTTGCTGAATGCATCCGTAAACTGGCTGTTCCTGTCGCTGATGTTCTCGCTCACATATACTGTAACAACAGCCGACCTTGCCGATGCAAATAGATCGATTTCTGGGGTCCCAAACTCCTCGAATATCCATTTCCGTGCCTGTATCATCAGGTGCCATTCGGGTAACGCTATGTCTCTCGACAAGCTGTCTGCGATTCCATTGCAAATTCCCGGAATATGCCGAGCAACCAAGTGGCATTGCAATTTCTGGCAAAGCAGAAGAATTTTCGTCGCGGCTGCCAAGAGTCTCGCGGACTTTGTGCCGCCTTCCTTGTTCAGATAGGCAACCGTCGTACGGTTGTCTGATTGCAGCATGATGGTTTTCCCCTGTACTTGTTTTCTTAGCTGGTGAAGAACATTGTGTACCGTCCAGAGCTCTTTCATGTTGCTGTGCCATTTCCTCTGTTCTCTGGTCCACTTGCCGTCCAGGCGACGACTGTTGACAATGGCACCCCATCCGAGGTCTGCAGCATCTGTTGTTACGAATACCGATGGGTTCTCGTGATGGATTGGAGATTCCCGGAAAACGTTTTCCATCCACCAAATCAGCTCCGTTCTCACGGTTTCTCGTATAGGAAACTTCTGATTCGGAGAGGTCAGTGGAAGTGTCCGAGATGCTCTCTGTACTGGACGACAGTGAAGGCGACCTAGGGGGACTGCAAAAGATGCGAAGTTCAGCTTGCCTAGTATCACTTTGGCGTCTCGCCAACTCCACCGGCCCTTTGCTAATAGCTTCTGAATGGAGCCTTGTAGTTGAGTCGCCTTTTCGCGTGATAGATACTTCGTATCTCTTTCTGTGTTCCAGGTGATGCCCAGATACTCTACTTCGGTTGAAGCTTTTAAGGAGGACTTGTCCTGATTGACATGCCATCCCAAGTCCCTTAGAAAGCTCGTTGCAAACGCCATTTGCTCCTCGAGAGCAGACTTCTCCTGGTGTATGATCAGGAAGTCGTCCAGGTAAACCAGAACTTGGAGACCTTTTTCCCGAAGCTGCTGCGCGACCCAGTTCGTAATCTTCGCAAATGCTGCGGGCGCGCTGGCCAATCCGAATGGGAGGCAGGTCATCTCGTAGGTTGCACCCTGATAAGATAGGGACAGATATCGGCGATGGTTTTCGCAGACTGGCACGTGGAAATATGCTTGTGTTATGTCTAGCTTCATCATATAGTCGTACCTTCGTATGTGTAACGGGATTTGATGGTGATTTATTAGGCGAAATCTTGGCGTTGCCACATAGTCGTTCAATCTTTTTAGGTTGAAGATTGGGCGATATTCTCCGTTTGACTTTTCCCTGAGGAACATCGTGGATAGGAAGCCGGATTCTTTTGTACTGCGTTGAATTGCACCTACTTCCATAAGCTTCCTTATTTGTGACGACATTGCGGGGGAGACCTTGGTTTGAAATTTCCTTGTGGTTGATGCGGCGAATTTTACTAATGGAGGTACATTTTGGAATGGTATTCTGTAGCCTTTCAGCATCTTTAATATGGGAACGGGTGCGTCTCTCCATTTGGCTACGTGGTTCGAGAGGCGACCCGCTATGAAGGAGTCATTTTCCCCCTTCCTTCCATTGTTTACCCCCCCGGTTGAAAGGCTTGCGTTTTTCATCTCTTGACGGATGAAATGGCTTGTTAGTTTTTGGCGTTCTACGCCAGTCTTTGTTTCCCGGCCGTGCTTTAGGGTAAGTTTTACGTGGGTGATCCCTAGTCTCCTTCTGATTTGTTTCATCAGATTTCCCATTTGACAGAAATGGTCTTTTCCGTTTCAGAGAGAAGAACTTGTTGATTCCTCCCTGTTCCTTTACAGCCTCAGTGAAAGCTTTCTCCTCGAAAAGGTGGGTATCCGAGGGAGGAATATCTCTTAGTATGCCTTTTAGTGCTGCACTTCGTGGCTTGTACAATTCTCTCCTCTCTCTGATAACTTCTGCACGTCGTCCGCATGTATATTGGATCAGCGCATCTGTACTTTGCCTGAATGAAGAGTCGGCTTCTACAAAGTCTTTGCCCACTCGCTTTCTAACGTCGACTGGCAAGCTGTCCAATAGGTTTTGAAAAATTAAACGGTGTTGTATTAGTCCGTGCGTTATGGCACCTAGAGTTAGGTCGGTTCTTTCCAGAAGTTCAGCGGCTCTATACTTTGGTGTAACGCTTGCAAGCAGATTGTTTGCTTTAAGGGATGTGAAGACTGGAGTGGCTTGAAACTGCTTCTGTATGTCAGCAAAGCGTACATTATGCCAACCGCTCTGACCCAGTCTCTGGCAGTCTCGGCCAACTTCTACAGCTTTTACATCAGCCTTAGCGATTTTAGGCTCACGTTCGGTTGTTGTAGGAGTGAAATCGAACGTGAGTTCTTCACTCTGCAATTCTGCCAGCTCGCGTTGTGCTTCAGCTATTTTCGCTCGGAGCTCCTCTTCCCGGTTGTTTTGTCTGTCAGAATCGGGGTAGCTATCAGGAGTTATCTCGTCCTCCCCTCTAGAATCTGTGCTATCTGGCTGAGACTCGAACGAGCTGTCCAAATCCGCTTGTTGCGCAGCTTTAGGGATTGCATTGGCAGCACTCTGGACTAATCTCTTGATGTTTTTGTTCTGTTCAGCTTGCATGCTGATCATTCTATTAAAGAGTTCAGTTTGTTGTCCTAAGACAGACGCCAGTAGGTGTGTGCTGCTACCTTCGATTATGTTGGGTGGCGGCTCACTGACTTGCCTAGCGTGGTGTTCGCCAGCTGCGGCGTGAGGTGCTGGGGCCTCTCGAGGTCTTTTCCGACTAGTGCCTGCTGAAGGGGATGTGTTCTCTGACAGCTCTACCGAAGCTGCCCTTCGCCTCATCATGGTTGGTTTCATTGCCTTTACGGTATTCATGAATTCATCGTACGATGGTTCGTGGATTTTCTCCGCTATCTTGTGCGGGGCATATACGAGGGCCCGACCTAAGGGCCAGCTAATCAGTATATGTCGAATCGCTCTGTAAGTTCGCTCCGGCAAGGATGTGGCTTCTGGGTTAAATGCTCGTGCCAGGTCCAGAGTAGGTAGCGCGAACCTGAGCTTAACTTCCATTGTCGTTGAGAGTTCTTCGCCGAAAAGTTCTCGAAACGAGTAGTTATTAATTCCCCACTCTCGCCAATCATGTGGGAAGTGACGATCCATAATATCGACTATTGTGCGGAAAGCTTCTCTGTTGTCTTCTGGAGGCTTCGCTGCCAGTTCTCCCATTGTAGTCAGCGTTGACATGATCTGGAAGAAGCGCATGAGCTTAGTAATGCAGTCTGAGTTAGTCAGATTAGCATCTAAGACGACGAGTCTAATCATTGTTGACAACACCCATTATGATTTGAGACGACAGTCCATGTGTTTGAGACGATGCTCAAAGACAATCTTGAGGCGACAGATTGTACATTTTGAAATGGCCTCAGTTGTATTCCAAGTCAAAGTTTTATGCCGATTGAGGCAACAGGCAGCCATTCGAGGCGACAGGCCATGCAGTTTTTGAGACAACACCCAACGCCATTTGAGGCGACATGTTAAACGTGTTTTGAGACGACGTTCGATGATAGTATTCGAGGCGACGCTCGATAAAATTTGACGCGACACTCGAAGGAATTCGAGACGACACTCGGTGGAATTCGAGACGACACTCGATAAAATTTGAGGCGACATCTCATGTGAATTTGAGACGACAATAACGTCATTCGAGGCGACAGAGGCCACGTGTTCTGAGACGACGCTCAATGTTAATTGAGACGACAGACCCAAAGTGGTTGAAACGACGTAGGCGTATGAGGCGCCAGTTCCTTTACGGTCTAGGTGACCGACTGATTGCCAACGCGGAGCCTTGTGTGGCTATTATGCTTCGAGGCGATATATTTGTGCCTCGTCAATACACCGTGCATTGCATCGTGCTTGACTCGTCGCTGGGGCTCTGGGCGCCGAGCGGAAAGCATAGTCTGGTTTATGTCGTCGTTAAGACAAAAGCAGAACTTCACTTTCTTGGTAGGTACTTACTTGTGGTATTTATATCACTGGTTTCAAAGCGAAGCACCGTACTGGTCGAGACGACGTTCGATTATTTCGAGACGACGATGACCAGTTAAGTTTAACTACTTAAGTATTAGCGAACGCGTGCACTCGCTCGGACATAGAAAAGCGTACTGAAGCAACTTGCCACCGCGCGCCGCTCATGTGGGGCTAGAAAGAGACAGCTATAGTGACGTCATGGTTAGGTACTCTTCTAACGCACAGATATGACGTATACATAGTTATGGACATAGAAGGCTAATCTCATATGGGTTTAAGCGTAGGCTCAAACACTTAAATTTATAATTTTCACCACTTCTGACACAATTAGTGATGACACAATCAACTATTATATTAACATTCTATTATATTAACTATCACATTATAAAAACAGCCGTACTCTTTTACGAGTCGGATAGATATTGAATCAACCGTAATAAACCCCTAATGTACCGTCCGCGTCAGAAATATGTATACAAATTTGTCCCTATCTCAAAGAGATAAGGTGGAAGTGTGTACACATATTTTTGACGGCATATGTCCAAAACGGAAGTACGCTATTAAGGGTATATAAGACGTGCTAAAAGTTTAAGGGGGACTATAAATTGGTTTTATAGTTTCATCATAGACAAATCGACGCTTATCTTAAACAACTCGGTATCTCAAAATGTGTGTTTTTTCAGGAGAGAGCTTTTAAAAAAACACAAAAAATAATTACTCATAACTTTTTATTACAATAACCAATTGGAAATCTTCTTTTAGCCATAGCATCCTTTTTTATTTGAGAATGCGAAATAACAAAAATAAAATTAATAAACCGTATAATCAATACAAAAAAAACTCAAAAAAACAAACAACTTAGACTTGTGCCAGCATAAAATCGAGTCGTAACTCAAAATAAGAATTTGTTTATGTGCATTAAAGTCACAATAGAAAAAGTATCAAAATTTTATTTTTTTCTTATGAACAATAACGGATTATTTGTCATTAAGACAAATATTCTAAAAACATTTATAAAGAATAGTAACTTATTTCGTTTTAATGTTTAAATACATTTTTTTTATACGGACAATAATGGTCTAAAATGACATGCGTCATAATAATAATAAAACTTTACAGATTATAATGGCATATTTAGGTTTATAAGACAAGATAATGGGTGTAATTTTGTAATTTCTTGTAATTCTTTGGGCTATGTCAGTCACGTTCGTTCTTCTGCGGATCTCGTCATTCCTGATGCGATCTCACAGAGAAACCCCGAGCATTGCCCTTTCCATCGCTCGTTGAGTGACTCTGAGCCTCCTAATGAGTCCCATAGTAAACGACCACGTTTCAGATCCGTAAGTAATCACTGACAACACACACTGGTCGAAGACTTTCGACTTGAGACACTGTGGTATATTGGACAAGAAGATATTGCGTAGTTTCCCGAACGCCGCCCAACCCAGTCAACCCAGCCCAACGATTGATCTCCTTCTCGAAGTTGGACTTACCCAGCTGGACAGTTTGATCCAGGTATACATATTCGTCAACAACTTCGAGTGTAGAGTTTCTAACTTTCACTGGAGTTGGTATCACATGGACGTTCGACATGATCTTCGTTTTGTCCATGTTCATCTTAAGACCAACATCTTCAGAGACTCTACTAAGATCATCGAGCATAGTACTTAAGTCCTCCATGGTCGCAGACTACTATATCGTCGGCAAACCGAAGGTGAGTGATGTACTCGCCATTGATGTTAATGCCAAATCCCCTCCAGTCCCGAACCTTGAAAACATCTTCCAGTGCAGCGGTGAACAATTTAGGAGAGATAACATCTCCTTGTCCTACTCCTGGCTGCAATGGAATTGGTTTCGAGTTCCGGTCCTGGAGGCGAACTGACATATTGGCGGTTTCGTACAGGCACTTCAGCACTTCGATGTACCGGTAGTCTACATGGCACCGCTGGAGAGACTGTAGTACAGCCCACGTCTCGATCGAATCAAAGGCCTTTTCGTAGTCCACAAACGCTAAGCAGAGGGGCAAGTTATACTCCTCGGTCTTTTGTATAACTTGACGGAGCGTGTGTAAGTGGTCTACGCTGCTGAAACCTTTTCTGAAACCGGCTTTTTCAGGAGGCTGGAAGTCGTCGAGCCTGCGTGTGAGACGGTTTGTGATGACTCTCGAAAACAACTTATAGACATGGCTCAGAAGTGTGATGGGTCTGTAATTCTTCAACAGGGTGTTGTCACCCTTTTTGAAGAACAACACCACCAAACCCCTGCTCCATGCCTTTGGCGTTTTGCCTCTAAAGATGACGGAATCAAACAGCTTTTGAAGGGCCCTAAGGACTGGTTTCCCACCCGCCTTCAGGAGTTCGGCTGTTATTCCGTCATCGCCTGGTGCCTTATTATTTTTGAGTTGTTTGAGAGTCATCCTAATCTCGTACAGGCTGACGTCCGGTATATCTTCGGTATGGTGTCGAGTCAATTTAGCTCGTGGGTCGTTAGCTAAATTGGAGATGGGTCTTCGTGTTGATGTGTACAGCTGTCCGTAAAAGCTCTCTATCTCACTCAAAAGCTGAGGTTTGGATGAAACGATTCTACCGTCCCCAGTCTTCAGCTTCCCAAGCCAGCTCTGACCAATAGACAAATCCTTCATGAGCTTTAGAGTTGGATCAGAGAGCCTCTTATTGCCTTTCTTCCGCTGGGCCTTAAAGAACTTTGACCCAGTGGAATGGACAGCTGCCACAAAGCCGTCGTTATACTCATCCACATCCACGTCGCTGGGTAGGCAATCGAAACGATTTTGCGGTTCGAGCTGGAAGCTCTCGGGGTTTTGGAGTTGGATCGGTGCTGGTCGGAGCGTAGACTTTGTCAATCGAGATCGCTCTAGCTTGACGCTTATATTTAATATGCCCCTTACAAGGCAGTGTTCGCTTCCGGTTTTAACCGCGTTGATCACAGAGACATCATTAAATATATGCTCCTTAGTCGACATGATAAAGTCAATCTCGTTTTTGGTTGCACCATCTGGGCTCATCCAGGTCCACTTCCTGTGTTCTCGCTTGAAGAAGGAGTTCATCATGTAGAGTCCCTCCTTCTCCATAAAACTGGCTATAGTAAGTGACCCCGGTGATTACGAGACCCAACCCCAAATTGCCCCACTCTCAGCTCATCATCGTTTCGCTTGCCCAATTTCGCGTTAAGGTCCCCATAACGATGGTGAAGTAGGTTTCAGGACTGTGCATGGCTTTTGATATGCCCTCATACACAGCTTCTACCTCTTCGTTGGAGTGTGAAGAAGTCGGAGCGTAGACCTGTATGACCTTCAACGAGTACCGCTTGGATACTCTGAGTATAAGTACGCCACCCTAGTCGACATACTCTCGATCTTCACCACGTTGCTCACGAGGGACTTGTGGACGAGGAACCCGACACCTCCCTGGGACTGTTGGTCGCCCTCCCGGAAATAGAGCAGGTTACCGGACTTGAGGGTTATCGTGTCCTGACCCTCTCTTCGGACTTCCGATAGCCCAATAACATCCCATCTTAACCCACTCAGGTCTTCCTCGAGCTCAGCCAATCTCTCATCTGTCCGCAGTGTGCGCGTGTTAAGTGTTGCCAGGGCCAAAGGTTGTCGGTGGTGGTAGCCGGATCTTCGCCGGAGATTCTTCGCACCCCTGACTCCGCTAGTGCCCTCACCGCTACCAAAGCCAGAGCACCGGGAGTCGCCGGAACCTCGGGGTCATTTTTTGTTTGCACTTCTCATAGGGGGTATATGCCTTAATCGCCACGCTTGGCAGGCGGGTTGGCGATCGCAGTTTAATACACCGCATTACAGGGATGCTGCTGCCCATCCACCGGTAGTTTTGGACGTAGTTTAACGACATGCCTGTGTCGGTATGTCGGTTATAATGTTCAGTAATATTATATAAATATAATACTATAAATTACTGAACATTACTATAGTTATTTATCGTTATGGTGACTGTACTCGTTTTGAATCAAATTATTCATTGCAAAATTATAATGAACATGTTCTGATTTCGAATAGAATACCCTAAATTAACTTAATCTTATGTAGTATAAAAGCTCATTTCGATTAGGTAAACAAGTCAACTTTCATTATTTTCGACAACACTCGCTTATTTCCTATTATGTTATAACATGTGTACTTATTGTTTCACGGATAATGCGCCATCCACGAATAATTATGTATTGCACAACAAGTTACCACTGTTCCACTGAACTATTTCCAATTATGCCACTGTTTTACATAAACTTTAAGTTCTATAGTGGTATAATTTCGAGATGTGCCGTTAGTCTACAAACAAACGCAGTGACGGCGTCAATTTCTGTGGTTCAACTGGCCTATGGCCGGTCTTGCAGATAAAATGGCGTCGACTCTCCACCAATGGCATAATGGCACAATGCTGCCACAGTGGTAACATTTTGAACTAGAACACGAGAGTCTTAGTCACGATAAACTTTAGCGTATTCTGCGCCTAGTTTTATAGTTAATTGCAAAATGGACTATTTCGAGATACCGAGTTGTTTTAGATAAGCGTCGAAATGGGTTCTGAGACGAACGAAAAAGATGCGAAGTTAGCCCTCTGAGCACAGATGTCATATATACCACAGATCAAGCAAACGTATCTACTTAGCGTGTCAAATGAACACAGTGAAATCCACTGAGTTATGCGTCTTTAATCGCAGCTTGCAGCTTTCGGGCGTCAAATTTTGTAAGTTGAAGTGAACAAAAACATTAATAATGCCTCCTTAAGTAATATCAATTGCAACAACACAAAAAAATATGAATACTCAAGGGCCTGAGACATATTTAAAATCATAGGCAAGTAACAACTTCAGTACAAAATCTGACACGCTCAGCCGCCATACAAATGAATGAACTTGTTTCTTCTATCCAAATCTAATTTTTAGGCTCTAGTGCGAGAGTGTGTCATTTTACGTCTATCGGTCGTGTTTTAAAACATCGCCACTCGTTTCGAATTTCATGTTTTTCGCACTTGAGTCGTAATGTACTATTTACTAACTAGTGCGGAAAAGTAAGCTTTGCGTGTGTGCGTAAATTTCTCTTTTTAAGGCACTTGTTATGAAAAAAGTCGTTCGATACACGTGTAAAAACTTATTTTTAACTCGTGTGATTGTCGCCCTCGTTTCGCTAGGGCTCCAACTTTACCCCTCGTCGAAAAAAAATTGTTTTTGCACTTGTATCGAAATGTACTATTGCGGACGCTCCGTGCCCAGCACTTCCGCGCGGAGAGATCCGCGCGGGCGGTCCGCGTGACTCAGGAACCAGCCTAGGAATTAATACTTACATGAACCCACAATGTCGTAGCAGATGTGCTCACCATAGAAAAAATCAACTGCGAAAGACTCTGGTTGTCACGGGATTCGAACCCGCTTCCTCTGGATTGCCGGTCCAACGTGCTTCCAATTACACCAGACTACCTTCCGTCGATCACAGCCAATTTAGTCAATGGTATTGTGAAGCTAATCACTAGCGACATCTGTACTTAATGTTTCGAAGGTACTACAACCTTAAGCCACTTAAAGACGTGTGTCTACCACAATCGTCCGCAAACTCGACAACTCTCCGTTGCGTTGAATTCGCTATAGAGGGCGCTGTAATCAATTCATGATTAGAAAACATCAATTTGTTTTATAATCAAACAAATTGACTTACATGAACGTCTCGGAATTCCTTTGTCTTTAATTATAACCTTCGGGTATTGGGTGATAGAATACAGAAAGCCTTCTTGACCATAAATAGGGAGACGAACCAATACAGTATCCGTACAGGGTGATTTTCTTATTCAAATTTTAGAAGCTTAATTCTGAGGTTACACTGATGAACTTTTATTACCAGGGTCATTGTCAGATTTAGGTTATCGTCTTTTCGGTGGGCAAACATAAATTTAACGAGTTCGTTTACGAATTTTGCGATAAAACAATTACTGGTACAACTAGGTTCCCCGTTCTACAACCCTATGTAATAAAATCGTAGCATAGACTTATAAAAGATGTTAACTTTTGACCACCGAGTGGACAACTTTTGTGTTTCCGACTGACAATGACCCACCAACATCCAAATCACAAATAAATAATAATATGTTGATCCGAATTCCGAAAAAAAAATTTGGTTTTTACACTGTGCCTTATAATTTTAATATGAAACATACAAAATAAGACATACAAATTTATTAAAGTACAGGTTTTTACTTTGGGGATTCGGATGTCGGTCCTATTTAAAAGTTTCATAAATATAACCCCTTAAGGTGCATAAAATTTAGACCAAACGAGCTTTCGCTCATTCTATCCCCCACTCTACGGAATTCGTTCGTTACACAAAACGTGATTCGTCGAAATTCGTTGATTTCGTTGAGTGGGGGATAGAATGAGCGAATGCTCGTTTGATCTTTTTACCTTTAGAATTAATCCTGTAAAAGACCCGTGAATAATAAATCATGGATTATTAAATATTAAAAATAATATATTAGAATGTATTAATTTATAATCCAGAATAACATATTTTGTGGAACAACTCGAATCGTCTTAAGGTGCATGCAGACCAAAAGAGCATTCGCTATTCTATCCCTCTACTCTACGAAATTCGATCGTTACACGAAACGTGATTCGTTGATTTCGTAGAGTGGGGTATAGAACAGCGAATGCTCTTTTGGTCTGCATGCACCTTTACATTTTTTTTACTTGTATTTTTTAAGTAGTATCCCTACTATTTTATTTCATAAATTTAAATATTAAATGTCATAAACTAGTGAAAAAATACCGAAGTTTACCAACTTTGGAGGCGGGATTCGAACCTGCGTCCTCAGCTTGCGCGGCTGATACCACTCGGCCATTACAGCCGATGGTTTAGACATCAGCGGCTAAAGTTGAGTACGCGGGTTCACTTATTTATTTGTAAGTCTATACAAATCACCAAATAAATATACTTAATTACGGTTAAACTGACGTGTATTGTCTCACGAAAGATTAAATTCAAATACTTATTAATTTATTCTAATCTATGTAATAGGTACAATTTCTTTTGTTAGGGCTTTTAATATAGGAAACGGCTCCAATGCAAATGCGCCCTTATGTTATGAAAACAACAGGTAATCAGATAAATAGAGATTTGCGCAATATTTATATGAATTGCATTGTCAGATAACAGTGAAGAGGGCAATATTAGAGCGAGATAGCTTATCAGTACTGATAAGGGCTGGGATGGCTTTTTGATTCAGAATGGACACAATTAATAATTGGGTCAGAGTGAACATTGTTGTGTAACATTTACTTCGCCAATATGTAGACAATATATTGTCAGCCTCTACGAACAAATATAACTGGAAGCCGCGCGCCATACTAAATTGCCTTTCAAAAACGGTCCTGAATTTTATTTGACAAGTGTCACCCCCCCCTGTCCAATGCATCACGGCAATGAATTTGAAGGTCAACCTATAAAAACTTAAACCGCCATTTAGAAATAGCTGTGATTGGTCCATCAAAGTCTTGATTGGCGATATTCAATAAACATTAAAGTCAAAAATGTTGCAAGGATAGAATGGATTCATTACGTATCGAGTAAAACCTAACGTATACTTTACTCTCCAACTCAAAGTACGGCTACTGAATTTCCCAATTGTATAACAAACATGATTGCTATCCTGACATGAGTCACGAACACTGTTACATGTCACAGACACCCACTTGAGAGAAGTGGATAAATTAAATTATCTTCACAAAATACACGTATGTTGACGGGTTGCTGTAAGGGATATGTGGTACAGCAAATTGTTAATCCTTTGATAATCCTATAATGCTCATGGATTTGAGACTGAAGGCTTTAGGATTCCGTTCAAAAAATACTATATAAACGTGTGAAATCCACATTTTAAGACACTCTGTAAACCTACACGTTTTCATGTGGCACAAATCAAATTATTTTATTAGACATACTTTTGTCTTTTTAAGTACTGCCATAAAACCTCCCAACTATGGTCTAATATACTGCAACTACGGTCTACAATTTGAACTCCTATATCTCGTAACTAATAGTCTTTTTGGCTTTGTCACATAACCCCAACCCAATGGCTTCCAGCTATCGTTTACAGTTCATCGGTTCATCTTCACCCTATCTATACTACCATCAGCCTATGATAGTCTACTGCAGGACGTAGGCCTCTCCTATTAACTATGCGTAGAGACGCATTAGGTGGTAAATGCCCATAATCGCCACGCTGGGCACGCGGATTGGCGATCGCAGTAATGTGTCCAGTATGATGGATGACACTGCTGCCCATCATCATCAATCTTTTTCAAATAATGGTCAGTGACACTTCGATCCCTTAGTCGACTCTTACGACACCCGCAGGAGGAGTTGCGGTGGTGACAAATGTATTCTTACTGCCGTCACCACACGGCCCAATCTATACATGAATCAATTTTTGATTTCATTTCATTTCAGCATGACCAAGATTGAAATGGAGAAAATCGGTCCATTTTAAGAGCGCTCGTACATCTGTAAATTTTAACGTAAGTAATGGGACGGAGCTATACTAAGGAATGAGAGGTGACTATCATTATCTCATTCCTTAGTATAGCCCCGTCCCTATAACTTACGTAATAACTTACAGGCTGGCCTAAGTCTAATATTTTTAAATTTTCTACCACTTGTTATTTAAAATTATATTGTCACTTTGACTATAGAGTATCGACAAAATATACAATGCGGAAACCTTCAAAATGTGACTATCAATTCTATATTAAACGTCGCGCTTAAAGCGTAAGCGTGATTTAGAATTTGTTAAATCAGCGCAATGAGTGCATCAGCGCCATCTATTGGCAAACACGGACAATTTCACAACTCTTCACCTGTTTCAAATTCATGGCTTGGTAAAATTGGTGGATCAAGAATATGAATGAACCTCTTGCTTTACGATTTCATGACTTTATTATTCAACACATGCCCTCACTTTAGGTAGGCATTAGATATAAAATATAACGTATGCATGGCAGTCCTTTGAGGCTTTGATCTGACACGTGTCGTGTCGGATACGTCACGTCACATCATAATAATATTTTTATGTGCCGATTTTATATTTCTTTGTGAAGTTCATACTCGTACAGCATATTTCAAAGTAGCATGTTTAAATTATTTTCTATGGATAATTCCTCCTGCCCCGTATACATTGAGTGTATTTGAGCTTAATCCAGATAAGCCTTAAGGGCGGATTTTTATTTTGCTGTAGTTTTTTTAATTTTTCAAATTTGTATTTTTTTATATTTTTTCTACTCAAAATCGTGAGCTCTTTCGATCCTCATTAGCAGAAAAAAGTGTCCCGTAAATTCCATATTTTTTTTTGTCTTCCCCTGAGTTACGGTCGAAGAAAGTGTATGAAAAATATTAACTAAATGTAATTTTTTATTGAGGCACTTTTATATTTCGTGATTCTGAGTAGAAAAAATGTAAAAAAGTCCTAATTTCAAAAATTTAAAAAACGACACCAATTAAAAATCCGCTCTTAATTCAAAAAGTGTTACCCCGGGGTTTTTTTAATTTTTTGGAATTTTGTCAGTCACCCATTACAAAAAGCCAAAAAAAAGCATCGGTGTGCACACCTGTGGCCTATTTCACCGTAATTACAAGTGTGACAATTGTAAAATATCACTATTACCGACGTCACAGGCATCCATAGGCTACGGCTACCGCTTACTATCGGACGGTCCATGTATATGTTTGCCACCAGCATTAAATTATTACTAACAACGTTATTGTATCGTTAATAAACAACTTTTTATTTTCCGAAACGCGTGACAATTGTCGCAAGGTTTAGTACAATTTTAATGAAATCTTGACACGAGGTTCGACTTCTGTCGGAATTTCACTACAATTACTCCGGGAAAAAGTAGTTAAGTAGTTATTTACTGCCGATTTATTAAAGTTCCTGAACTACATTTGATGTTGGTGGCAAACAAACGCACGGTCCTTCCAATGGTAAGCTGTATATGTAGCCTATAGACGCCCCCGATTGGGGAAACAGTAAATTTACAATTGTAGCACTTGTCAAGGTGGTGAAATTGGGGCCTGGGTCGCGTTTTATAAAGTTACAATTTACAATTTATCTGTTTGCCTCTCTATCTAGCCTATTTAATACGTGCGTGCGTTAGAGAGGCAAACAGCGAAATTGTAAAATGATACTTTATAAAACGCGACCCTGGATGCCTAGCCGATTTGCCAATCGCTAACGCTTAGTAGCGTATCATAGTTTTCCCTCTCTGTCGCACTTTCATATTAGTGCGACAAAGACAAGTCGCTTTCGTTGACGATTGACGATTAAGCGTTAGCGATTGGCAACTTGTCTAAGCACCCTGGTAGGTTTAAATGGGTAGATATCAAAAACACATTGTAAAGAGTTTACTTCTATGCCGATAATTTTACTCTTTGACTTACACAACTATCACGTCAACCAAAACGTGCCATGACGTCATATCTCCCCTCCCTTTCCCTCGTGACGTCATCCCGACATACTTTAACACTCCACGCAGAAATATACCTAAAGACAATCGATTTAAGGACGAAAATAAAAATGCGGTTTCGGCAAATGACGTCACGGGTTGGTTGTAATGTAAGCGGTTTTGAACACGCGTTAAAGCTTATTTTCGCTTGCGTTCTATTTTTAGAAATAAGTTATTTTCGATGCCGAAAGTTGGGGATATATTGCTAGTAACTTTTAGGTGGAATTCGACCTTATGTCTTTGCCATAAGGTATATGAATCGTCAGTGGTATAATAAAAATAAATATCATGGGACATTCTTTCACAAATCGACCTAGTCCCTTGGTGTGCTCAATTAAGGCTTGTGATATGGGTACTAAGAAATGAAATGAAATGAAATGAAATGAATTTATTAGCACAAAACATAACTTAAAATTATATTACATTAAAAACAGAGATATTGAATTTGTGCCAAAGGGTCCTCACTCAGCTTGTTGTCACGTAGGGCACCGCAGGGCACACTACGCAACGCTGATTTTCAGTGAGGCCCGAGGTATACAGAGAAGATGGCACTATTTATGTAAGACACCTTGCATAGTTACATTGGGACTATTACTAATGGTATACATTTAAAATTAACTAATTGATACAATACGAATTAAAACTACACTATCATTATAAACATAATTATAGGCAGGATATTATGTTTATTACAATTATTATATACGAGTAGGTATTTATACATTTGTGTGTGGCGTGAGTGATGTGAGTGTATGTGAGTGAGTATGTATATTTTGTGTAGGTATTTGCTCGATTGCCTATTGAGTGCTTTTTTGCGTAGCAATTAAGAACCGTTTTGTATGGGTTTTAAAAGTGGCTACAGTTTTACAATTTCGGATTGGTGGTGGCAAATCGTTCCAGCACTTGGTGGCAGCAAAACGGAAACTGCCACGGAAGGCAACCGTGCGATGTGGTGGGAATGTTAGACGTGGCGCATGTCTGATAGCACGACTAGAAAAATTCAGTTTGTCATAGAGGTATGCTGGTTTTTTATTCTTTAGTACCCCAAACAATAAGGTGGCAAGATGCAAATGTCTTCGAGAAGACATGTTCATGAGGTCTCGTTCATTTAAAAACGGGGTAATGTGGGTGCGACGGGGGATAGGGAAACAAAACCGTGCACATGAATTTTGAATACGCTGCACCACTTTCTGAGTCCGAGACAACAGTCGCCCGCCATAAACCACATCACCATAGTTAAGTTTAGAGAGCACCAGCGCATCACATAACTTTATAACTAGCGCTGACAGATATGTATAGAAAACAATAGTGACTTGGATTTAAGAATCAAATAATTATGTTTGAGATAAACACACGATAAGATCCCGTCACCGAGTTTTGAATCTGGGACCTTCAGATTTACAGGCAGGGATACAAATTTATATTTTCTTGATCACGGTTGATTGCTATGCATTGAAATATTATATCTTAATTTGTATAATATTTCAATAGGGACGATTCAGAGTAGAGGGTACGCTTTTGTCCATCCAGCAGTGGGACACTAAATAAGCTGTGAAATAAATATAAAAGGATCAAAATACAAGCGAGTAAAATAGAGGCAGCTTTACAAAGGAAAAGTCGTTTACACCAAATATTTACTTAAAAGTTCGACACCATCCATTCCATCCAATATGCAGCTGACACAGATGACTTACGGAGAGCGCAGACGGAGTACATCCTCGCTGAATTCATATTATACACAGATTGTGCCCAGTGGCCTATTTCACCATAATTACAAGTCTTTCAATTGTAAAATATCACTGTTGCTGACGTCACAGGCCTCCGTAGGCTACGGCTACCGCTTACTATCGGACGGTCCATGTACTTGTTTGCCACTAACATAAAATTATTACCAATAACGTTATTATATCGTTAATAAACTACTTTTTATTTTCCGAAAACCCGTGACAATTGTCGCAAGGTTTAGTACAATTTTCATTCAATCTTGACATAAGCTTCGGCTTATGTCGGAATATCGCTACAATTGTCGTGGTTTTTGCGACAATTGTAATTTTGCTTCGCAAAGAGGCTATTTACTGCTGATTTATTAAAGTTCCTGCACAACATTTTATGTAGGTGGCAAACAAACGCACGGCCTTTCCGATGGTAAGCGGTAATTGACGCCCCCAATTGGAGAAACAGTAAATTTACAATTGTAGCACTTGTCAATGTGGTGAAATTGGGGCCTGGTGTGCGCGTATTTGATAGGACGAATGTATCTGCCTGATTATTAAGGGTTAATAATATATTTATCTGGCCGTGTGATGATGGCAGTAAGAATACATTTGTCACCGCTTCACTTCTTCCTGCGGGTGTCGTAAGAATCGACTAACTCATTGATGTCTCACTGACCATTAGTAGAATATTGGTGATGTGCAGCAGCGTCATCATAGTGAACACGTCACTGCGATCACCAATCCGCATGGCCAGCGTGGTGATTATGGGCATTTACCTCCTAATGTATCTACATATACGCATAGTTAATAGGAGAGGCCTACGTCCAGCAGTGGACTAAGATAGGCTGATGGTGTGATGTAGTGACAATTCACAGTAACACATACACTGCGTTTGAATTTAGAATATCCTTCAGGTCCGAGAAAGAGACGCTGGGCTTACAATCACTGGTGAGATAAAGTAGGACAGCAGTATTACCTTCGTGTGTTTCGAAGGCTTTTCTAAGATCAAACGGAGTGTAATGCGTTATACGGAGTCTATTGAAAGTGCGTCTTTGGCACCAGAACAAATGAGTTCGAGAAGAACAAATACAAACCGCTGTTTTTACCCCTTTCCCCCCCAAAATACGAACTACCCCATAAATAAAGTCGCTTTCCGAATACATTGTTTAAGTTGTGAATTCGTTGTGCGAATGGAAATTGGTCGCCATTTTGAATTTTGCGATCACTTGTTCGAGTAGGTACTTTTATGTCATGTACAGGGTTCGGATATCTCGTAGCACGGTAAGACATAGAGAACTACGGAGCCGATTTTAACATAAAAGTCAACTTATACCTACTCATACTCACATACTCATTCCAAAAGTTGACTAAAAATAAAATAAATGTAATTTGGAATTGAATTCAATTATATTTTTAATGAAAAAAGACTGCCTCACTATGTTGTATATTACGTAAAAAATCACGCAAACAAAAAATATTATTAACTAAGCTTCTAGTTTGTAATATCCATAGAACACGTAGATAAAATGAAATTAAAAGCACTTTTTGACTTATTATATACATGAGGATGAGTATGAGTATAAGTTGACTTTTGTGTTAAAATCGACTTCGTGGTTCTCTAACGTCTTACCGTGCTACGAGATATCCGAACCCTGGTCATGTATTAGTACCGTGCGAGTTAAGAAAACAAAAAAATAAACAAGCCTAAAAACTTGCATTATTTTATAATGACGCACTTTCAGAACACAATACGAGTATTGTTCTTATCACCAATTTAAAAACTTTAACCTTGAATTCACTTATATTTTTAGTTAACATTATTTGGTTGCGATGGCAACTGGATTTGCCAACCAGTTGCCGAAAAATACTTCGTTATTTGTACTTTAGTAATTTTTATAGAACTGTTATCTTTCACATTTGTAGTTTCGCAACCAATTGTGAAAAAAGAAAGAAAAATCTTACTACTCAATCAAAATAGGTAAAAGATTCATCACATATCTAACTAAAACCAATATGGTGTTGACCAGGTCGTCAAATTACGCTCTCGATATTTATTAGTTAGTATTAATGTAATAAAAATAAATCTATAAACGTAATTCACGATGTGTATTAAACACAGATGTTATATGTTACCATAGATCAAGCAAACGTATCTACTTAGCGTGTCAAATGAACTCAGTGAAATCCCCTGAGTTGTCCGCCTTTAATCGCAGCTTGCAGCTTTCGACCGTCAAATTTTGTAAGTTGAAGTGAACAAAAACATTAATAATGCCTCCGTAAGTAATATTAATTGCAACAACACAAAAAAATATGAATACTCAAGGGCCTGAGACATATTTCAAATCATAGGTAAGTAACAACCTCAGTACAAAATCTGACACGCTCGGCCGCCATACAAATGAGTGAATTTGTTTCTTCTATCCAAATCTAATTCTGTGGTGTTAAAGATAACAAATGCTTTATAAAATCAAATAGTTTATATTTCGACAATAAACCTACTTTGCTCACCCAGGCTATGTAGGTCATTAGAATAATCTCAAGTCACTCTTTAATAAATCCCTTAAAAAACGTTCCATCACTTATAATTTCAAACACTGAACAATTTAACTGACAACCCTGCCGCGAAATAATCGTTCAAGCTTTCTCAGTCACTCCAATGAATGCGTAAACGGAATGACAAAGAAAAAATGCTCGAAATAAACAAACTGACGTGTTTGAGATAGGTCCTCTGTGAGGCCACATTGTTAAACTTCGGTGATTAAAATTCAGAGTCAGCCCTATTGTCCTGAACATAGTAATAACATTTTGCAAATTAATTTTGTCAGCCTTCGTTGCTGAGTTGGTAGATCCTGCCTTAGACGCTGGGGGTTTCGGGTTCATTTCCTAGCGTGGCTGTTAGTACTTATACGAGCCCCGATGCAGTGGAGTTCGTCTAGATCGAAACAATTTTTACAAATTTTTGAACATTTTAAAAATGATCACATTATGCTAATGATAAATTGTATGAACGTTAGTCATGGTTAATGTATTACATTTCAAGAGACACAACAATCTGGAGTACGCTTTTGTTGTTTAATAAATCGATTTTAGCGTAATTCCGCGCTTATAAGCTTGACGCAAAATTCGCAGTGCATCAGGTGTTCCATGTCGTCTCTTTACATTCATTGATTATTTACAAAATTAAAAATTGTGGAATTTTTTTTAAAAAATACCTCTCGTAAAATAGTTTTTTTTTTATTCTGATTTATTAAGTCCAAATATTTTATACTCAAAGAAACTACTTTAGTACTACTATTGAATAGTGAAGGTTTTGTCTCTAAACCTTTTCCCCCGGATGAACGGGATAATCTCGAAAAACTGTCTAACTGGACGAGAACATTTATGCATCGGGGCTCGTATGTAACAATCCATGACGTATTTTTTTCAAATAAATTTTAATTTAAATTAAGTCCTCGTGGTGACGGCAGTAAGAACACATTTAAGAACGCTTTAAGAATAAGAATGGTTATTTGGTGTCATACAGTACAGAGCAATATATACCTTACCTACCAACAAGTAATAATAAAAAAAAAATGAGAACAACCAACTTCTACCGATTTCTCCAAGATCCTATCATCTGTGGTTTCCATCATTGGTTTCCTATCATCAAATCTTACTTACTGAATGCAAATTCTTGTAAATGAATGAAAATTACCAAATGCGCTATACATGTACCTCGATTTCTCCAAGATCCCACCATCAGACCCCAACTTGGTGCCAACGGAACCATCTCGGGATTATACACGTTCGATTACAAAAAATATATACAGGTTCACGTGTCTTGGACACATCGGATAACATACATAAAAGAAAATAAAAAACAGTCGAATTGAGAACCTACTCCTTTTTCCGAAGTAGGTTGAACAGCAGTGTTATTCACTAAGGAAACCTCCTTGCTTAATGCACTTTAAACTACTCTAGCGCTCGGCGACGAATGCGGCGTGAGCTGGAACTACACTGCGTCGAGAGTTACCGCCAACAGTTCGACGACGAGCTGTTCTATGTGTGAATACAGTTTTTCGCAGCGCTGCGCTCTACGCCGAAGTGAAGGCTGTCTCGTCGTCGTACTCGTTGACGAACGCAGCGTCGAATGTGTGAATAAGAGAATAGCAAAGCTGTAAGGATTTGGACACCAAAAAGGATGCCACTCAGCATGTGTCGTGTCAGATGCCACGACGCTGATTTTCAGGGCAAACGAGCTAAAAGAGAAACCAGCCCAACTCTTCCCATGAGTGTCGTAAGAGCCGACTAAGGGATTGAAGAGTCACTGAGTGTTCACTTATGATGGGATGGATGGGCAGCAGCATCATCATAGACACACTATTGCGATCGGCAACCCGCTGGCCCAGCGTGGCGATTATGGGCATTTACCTCCTAATACGTATACGCATAGCCTAAGGAGAGGCCATTGCCCAGCTGTGGACTTATATAGGCTGATGATGTGATGATGTGAAATATTTAATAATAAAATGCCCTTTTTACGTAAGTTTAAATCGCATTTAATGACTCTCCAAATACAGGCAGGTACCTAAGGCTTCCTAGTTAAGATATAGTTTAATAAACTTTAAAACAGCAAGTTGTTAGGTGTGAAATAGGTTGCCTGTAAATTATTAGATTTCTTTTTTTGTTTTGTTTAATTCTTACACATTATCATTATAACTCGTGTTACGACTTATTGGACACAGTGTATCTGCGCTGCGCGCACACTGCTAGATTCCGGCAGAATACCAGCGCCGCAGCAGCAATGCTGTAGCAAATGCTGAGTCGGCGCCTTTTTCTTACGATGTCGTGACAGTAAATTAGTTAGTAATTAGTTAATAGTTTGTAATTAGATAAGTTCACATATTGTCATGGCATGTTTCAATAAAGTCTGCATCTATCTATCTTTTTAGTACAAATGGTGACCTATTAAGAGCTAGTGCGAGAAGTAGCTCATTTTACGTCAGCAGTGGTATTCACTAAGGAAACCGCCTTGCTGTCAGCGCTGTGTCAGTGCTGCGGCAGCGTCGAGCCTAAAAATGGTATTCACTAAAGTACTTTAAACGACACTAGTGCTCGGCGACGAATGCGGCGTGAGCTGGAACTACATTGCGTCGAAAGTTTGACGTTTAATGTATGAACTTCGTATTCTCTAACAAAAAACAGCGACGAACTCGCCCACAACCTCGCTCACAGCCTCGATTCCTTATGTCAAATCAAACAGCTAGGATTTTAGACAAGGCTGTCTCGACATCGAGCTCGTTGACGAACGCAGCGTCGAATGTGTCAATAAGAGAATAGCATAGCAGGTCCAAAACTTCGGAGGGCCATCTGTACTAAAAAACGTCGTAAGAGACACGTGAAAAAGTAAATTCGTAACTCGTGTCGATTAAAAACATCGCCGCTCATTACGAATTTCATGTTATTCGCACTTATGTCGTAATGTCTACGAACAAATAAAACATGGAAGCCGCGCGCCATACTAAATTGCCTTTCAAAAACGGTCCTGAATTTTAGTTGACAAGTGTCACCATATATATTACTTTACTCTTTGGTGTCACCCCCTGTCCAATGCATCACGGCAATGAATTTGAATGTCAACCTATAAAAACTTACACCGCCATTTAAAAATAGCTGTGAATTGTGATTGGTCCATCAAAGTCTTGATTGGCGATATTCAATAAACATTTAAGTCAAAAATGTTGCGCCGAAATATGCGCGGTGTTACGAAAAGCGCTGTCATGCCTATCTTGGCACAAAAAAATTGAACAATTGGTTTTGGGGACATTTTTGAGCTGGCGTTAGACGTCCATGTTATATATGGTCGCAGCGTAATGTACTATTTCAGGACCGAGGACTATTATTTCACAAAAATAGAATAGGCCTTACGAAGATATACAGAAACAGGGTGTGTAGTTTGGTTAAATAATGTTTGTTTTATATTAAAAGGTTGGGACGGCAGTTGTGTTTCATTTGAGTTTTCGTTGTTGTTTCGTGGCTATTTATTTAGGTTTTCACTATGATTCGGACTAAAACTAGTTAAAAATAGTTGAAAGGGTTGCTGTTATAGTTATTTATGTGGCTGGCGCATAATAAGAGGCATTAAACATGAGTGTGGTTTTATGAAACGAGCCGTAGGCGAGTTTCATAATAAGATCACACGAGTGTTTAATGCCTAATTATGTACAGTCACATACATAACTTTATCTACACCCATATCATTAGTTTAAAATGACAATTTACCTTTATTTTCATTGATATCCACTAAGTAATTACCTCTAAATATAAAAATTCAAATCAGTTGAAATCACTCAATTTGAGTAAGGATATCCTACAATAAATATTTATTGAAAAAAAAAAACAACAAAAAGAAGTTGACTTCATAATGTTAAAATTAATATCATGACGACGATACTTTAATGTCAACATTATGATGCACTGTACTCTGCCTGTACTTTAATGTTAACATTATGATACAGCCACAGACACCGGTCTCTTAATATAGGTCATTACATTACCGCTTCTGAATACATAACAGGGAAATTATGATATTCCTGTAGATAAATGTAATTATACTTTAGGTATTACATCAAAAAGTTACAGTTATGTTAATTTTAGGCCGAGAGAAAGGGACAATATATACGAGTTGTATATCACTGTCCCTTTCTGGGTCATAGGGACAATATATAATTCAAATTCAAAATTCAAAATATTTTATTGTAAGATTATGCATGTCATTAAAGTTGTTACAAAATAATATTGTGTGTGTCATAATCAACCGTCTTGCGGTATACAATATGTGCTTACAATATAAATAACATAAAAATAAAAAGCAAATATCATTAATTAAAAAAAAAATTAGTAAAAAACAAATACCCACTTAAACGTATTTCTCAAATTGATTTATACAATAATATAAAATTAAATAATTTCTAAAATAAAATTATTATTTACATATTACTACAATTACATCTACATTTATATATTACTACGAGACTATACGAGTCGTATATCACTGTCCCTTTCTGAATCGCATTAACACGTCATGGTAACCCCCTGATGGCAAGAGTAATACTTACAACATTAAAGAATTTACTTTGTTAGTCATATCATTACGATTCACGTGACTTTATTTTAGGCTAATTTGAGCAAATCTGGGTTATTTAACCGGGGCGCGACGCTTTTTTAATTATAAGCCGATTCGGAAGAGAATATTTTTGTGTCATTATGTAGGTCAATCGAGAACAGTGTCCTTAGTGTGTAATAATTATTTGTATTTACATGGTTCGACCCGTATCGTACTTACACTATAACACAACATAACCTTTAGAAAACACAATCGACGTCAAAGATATCATTACGGGTTAGGTGCCAAAATAGTATTTTATGCAACCGTTGTTTAAGAGAGGTCAAAAAATGTGAGTAGCGTGGGCTATTAAAGCGACCACTCACGACTGATGCGGCTGAGCGGTTGCTGCGTACTAGCGATAGGGGCGGGGTAAAATGGCGTCATGTATAATATAGCCAGTGAGGAAAAAATACTAATATTTTAGTAGTTATTACGGTCATCCGGTCTTACATTAGATACGATCTTAGCCGGGTTTACCTGATCTTTATGTATTTTTGTAACATCTTTTGTACCACCTATAGTCGCAATAAAGAATATTTAACTTTTTGATTTTTAGGTACTTAGGAACTTTAGGATTCACTACTTACCCCATCTGGACTCTGTTTCTTGACTTCACAAAACTCGTTGAGAACATCTTGAAGCTTTTTTGTTGAATCTGTAACAAATTTTCAATTATAATATAGACAAAAAGATTTTTTCAATATTTATTGATTTATTCTATTATTAAAACATACAAAGAAAAGTAGAATAAAATAAACTAACACTAAGGACATAAAACTAAATCTACAAATACTACACGTTAACAAATATTTACAAATAAAAAATAGGCTCGAGCTCCGTGCCTGATGGTAGAGTGCCCAGAAGGCTGGCGGAATTACCTCGCTGAATAGCAATTCCTATTCGCTGGGCGAGGTAATAGCCAGCTCTTTGGTCACCGGTGGCGTCTACGAACCGCACTTTAAATATCTCGTGGGCTCCAGGTCCCCAGGGGCCAAGTGTGTTCTATCGTCTGTACAATGGGTTGTGCTCTGAAGAACTGTTCGACATGATGCCAACGTCCACTTTTCATCATCGCACCGCTCGCCACCGACTGGGCGCTCATCCTCACACCTTGCAACCTAAATGGTCGCGCACCGTGCGGTTTCAGAGGAACTTCCTCCCGCGGACGGTCCGTCTGTGGAATGAGCTCCCTGCCGAGGTTTTCCCGTTGGACTACAGTATGGGGTTCTTCAAAAGAGTACAAGTGTACAAGTTCTTATTGGGTCGGCAACGCGCAAGTGACACCCCTGGGGTTACAGGTGCCCATAAGCTACGGTGACTGCTTTCCATCAGGCGAGCCGTATGCTTGTTTGCCACCGACGTGATGTATAAAAAAAAAGTGTTTCTGTATTGACAAAAATAACATTGCTGCTACAAATGTATTCTTCATCATATCAGCCGAACGTCCGCTGCTAGTGCATTCTACGAAAAAGTCTAGGTACTTTGTTAGGAACGTGATGGCTATAACAGCTAACTTAGAAATATATGGAAAGTGCGAGAATTCTCTACAAATACAAACACCCAATTACAAATTAAGATGCACCAAAAATTGTAATCGTAACTTTCTTAGATGTGCGTGAAGAATGGCGTCACGTAGCCGATATTGTCGTGGAATCCACCTGGCTGAACATAGACCTCCCACAAAGATTGCCACAATGACTGACCCTGCGCCATACGCATCCAGCGGACTCCTGACACCTTCACCAGGTCATCAGTCCACCTAGTATTCTTACTGGGTGACAAATGCCGTCACCATACGACCACGACTATGATCATGTAGGTATAATTCATGACCAGAGATCGGACAAATGTGCGTCATCGCTCGCAATAATATGGACATGACTCTAAAGTTGATTGAAAAATTAATCATTTAATCATTTTCAGAAAATTACCTATGGTGTCACCAGGAACTATGAAAAACTTTGTAAATAGTCACCTCAAAGCTTCGAAATCAGATTTCAAGAAATTATTCGTTTAATTATTCATTTAATTAAATTTTGAGTCTTATCCATATTATTGCGAACAATGACGCACATTCGTCCGATCCCTGTTCATGACAAAAACTTGTTTAAATCAAACAAAATTAAAACCACTAACATTTATTCTAGCTTTCATTTAAATTTTGCAACTCTATTATAACTTTTCAATCTGACCCCAATCCATCTAACAAGCGAAATGAACTTTTCCTATTAAATGCATTGAAATATCAAAGGGATTTCCTAACTATAAGCACTGGTCTCACGGCGAGCTACTAAGCTATGAACTATCGGCTATAAACACGAACAAAAGATACGCACTCCCGTGTAAATAAAAGAGACACGGTGATACTCGCCCAGCTATTGTCGCGGCCACGACATTGGTCTAAGGCGACCGGCTTAGCGGAAAACCATACGTGCGAGAGAGAGTACTCATATCGGCATCACGCTCAAACTAATGTCGTGGCCGAGCCTTTAGCCAGTCGCCTTAGTGTACCGATCGAATTTCGTAGAGTGGGAGGTTAGAACAGCGAATGCTCTTTTAGTTTAACCGCACCTTTAGACCAATGTCGTGGCCAGGCCATATCAGCTATTACCGCCGGGCGAGTATCGCCGTGTCGCTTTTATTTACACGGGAGTGCGTGTCTTTTGTTCGTGTTCATAGCCGATAGTTCATAGCTTAGTAGCTCGCGGTGAGACCAGTGCCATAATATGATCAAAGGCTACCGACAATTTTGTTGATCAATTATGATTAAGCCGATTAGTGAATTGTGTTTGATCCGATATCAGTTGGTTACAAAAAAACATCAGGCTCCTATTTCACCTTAGTGACAGGTGCGATAATAGGCATGATGACTGGCTAGTCAAATCAACATCTTTTCAGGGTTCCGTAGTAAACTAGGAACCCTTATAGCTGCCGTCTGTCTGTCTGTCCGCAGCATAGCTCAGTGACCGTTAATACTAGAAATCTGCAATTTGGTACAGGTATACATATTAATCATGCCAACAAAGTGGTACCTACAATAAAAACTAAAAAAAAATTATTTCGGGTAGGTACCTCTTCAATTGATGAAGTGGGATGATTTTTTTATTTGCTGTAATCTTATAGTGTGGGGTATCATTAAATAGATCTCTTAAAAAGAATAAGGGATTTAAAAGAAAGATTTTTTATAAAGTCAATATTTTCGGAGATAATCGCTCCAGAAGAAAAAAAATGTGTGCATCTAACTTTTGATCCGTACATCCAACAAATATGAAAAAATCGTGAATAGTGGGCTTATAGAATAGGTACTTTAAAATAAAACTATTTCGAACATAATCGGCCCAGCCGTTTTTGAATATCTAACTACGGACTTATTCGAACTGTCAAAACGATCGCCGCTATGAAGTTTCATACGAAATACACAAAAGTGACGTCACATTTGTGTACTGCCAAATGACCTACTCTTTTAAGTTCTTTCCGATTATAAATATTAGATGTCAAATACCAAAGAAAAACGACCAAGATCACCTATGTCCGAGGTGGGGATCGAACCCACCCACGTACTCAGCTTTCGCGCCACGGCCACTCGGTCTTAGCAACCACCGGTCAAATTTCTCGGGTATATGCAATCCCTTACAAGGCTAGGCGCCTTTGACCATTCTCTGTACAAAAATCTGTGAAAGTACAAATCAAAATATTTAGTTAATAAATGATTTGATTTTTACTTTCGCAATATGTTCTTTCCGATTTATTAAATAGAAGTTTTGTATAACAATTCTTGCAATTTACTTACATAGAAACTAAAAGGGTTCCTTATTGTTTACTACGGAACCCTAAAAACTACTTAATTGTCTTGGAAAACGTTCAACGCATAAGCGTCAAGACATTTGATACGGCACTAAGACAAAACAAGCTACTGAGCTCTTAGTAAGACAAAGTTGTATGAACGACTTTCTTATGATGAGTTAGGTCTTTGTTCTACCAACTTACGAGATAATGGACAATAGAGACGAGAGAAAATAAGGACAATTAATTACTCATTCGAGCGTTTTCGAACATTAATTTAGGGTGTCTTCTCAATTACCGTCAGTTATTCTTATTAAGCGTTCAATCAACATCAGCAAAAAGTAAACAAAACACTTTTATTATTTTCGTACTATAAGGTACACTCGGCTAAGATCGGATCTAATGTAAGATCGGATGACCGCAATAACTACTAAAATAGTAGTCTGTTTTCCTCACTGGCTATATTATGCATGACGCCATTTCACCCCTCCCCTCTTGCTAGTATGCAGCAACCGCTCAGCCGTATCAGTTGTGAGCTACGAACGTTTAAAAAAAAATGATTTTTTTCGAGAATTTTTGGAGATCCGATCCTTAACAGGAAGCTATGCACCTACTTCTCCTTACTTTAGAGTTGAAATTAGATACTAGGCCGATCTTAAGCCAAGAAGGTTTTTCGGTTGGGTGTCTTGAAAAAAAAATAGTGCAAGTTTGAGTGTCGATTACCCCTAAGCTGTTCGGCTGAGCGGCATAAAATAAATTTATATTGATAGTTTGATTTCTTTTTTATCACGCACATTACACATCTGCATTTTTTTGTGACTTTCTTTCAACTCACCGAAAAATAGTCCAATCTTACCCGGGTGTACCTTACATTTTATAAGTAATATGTATCAGTGCAAATAGGCTTTATTGAAGAACTCCTAAGGTCTATTTTAAGACTCCTAACAAGGTTCAAACCTTTCCATGTGCACTAACACATATATTATAATATGGCTTATAGGTTCTTAAATTAATATCAACCAATTTTAATAGAAATAATTGTCACAGACGAAAGTCTACAATCAATGTATGTTACCAGTGATGTAACGTGGTCCTTCACTATCGGCCTCATCTCTAAACTCAGAGTCGCTCAACGAGCTATAGAGAGGGCTATGCTCGGAGTTTCTCTGCGTGATCGAATCAGAAATGATGAGATCCGTAGGTGAACCAAAGTTACTGACATAGCCCTCCGGATTAGTAAGCTGAAGTGGCAATGGGCAGGCCACATTGCACGCAGAGCAGATGGTCGATGGGGTCGAAAAGTGCTCGAGTGGAGACCACGGCTAGGCAAACGCAGCGTAGGACGTCCACCAACAAGATGGATAGACGACCTTATGAAGGTCTCCGGGACACGCTGGATGTAGGTCGCATCTAACCGGTACATGTTGAGGTTCAGAGGGGAGGCCTTTGTTCAGTAGTGGATGTCTTATGGCTGAGATGATGATGATGATGATGATGAATTGTCACAGAACTGACCGCTTATTTATATTTTTTGATAGCTACACTCATTTTCTTAGGAATATGCTCATATGTACATCTTAAAATGTCCAACGGTACCTACCGTTACTGCATCTAGGAAATATCGTTCTACATTAAAAAATAAACAGTCCTGCTCATAGATAAGGTTTAAGTATATTCGTAATTCATTCCTTTATTATTGTGCCGTGTGGTGACGGCAGTAAGAATACATTTGTCAACTCTTCCTGCGGTTGTCGTAAGAGTCGACTAAGCTAAGGGATTGAAGTGTCACTGACCATTTTTTGATAGAAGATTGATGATGGGCAACAGCGTCATATCTGCAGGCCACATTTTGACGCGAGATGACGTGACGTTCAAAGGTTTAATAGGTGCCTTATATGTTGACTAATGTGTTTAATTAGACTGATATCATTTGATATTCACTAGTGCTTTTCGGTGAAACCTGCATACATCTGCGAAAAAATTGAAGGGTGTACCGTAAAACTACTCAACTATAGTCCAAAAGCTCCCAACTATGGTCCAAAACTAAGTCAAATATCTTCGATTTAGTGTAATTATTACATTATTGACGTAGTTGTTACACAAAGTCTTCTCATTAATGATTAAAAAACTTAGACAAAACCAAAATAAAAGATTTCCATTGATGCTTAATTAAGAGTTGAACTTGTGGACCATAGTTGTAGTAGTGGACTATAGTTGTATGGTTTTACGGTATGTGAAGTCCCCAACAAGTAGGTACTTGGCAGGCGTTGAGACCACGCAAAATAGGCACGTTTGATGTCGAGTTGCGGAAAAAAATGGCCAGAATACAACAACAACAAACTGACGGTAATTATAATTTACCTGTCTTCCATTAAGAGCTAACTTGACGTAAAACTGTTTTTCTCTGAACATAATGCCCGCATGGAGTTTTCATTTAAACCTCTTTATAACTTGACTCAAGTGCATTGCTCTTTGATAAATAATAACTAAGAGGAACTGTACTTTATGGCTAATTGGAGTACCGAAGCTTTTGTTCTATAACAATGCAATACTGACAAATTGTATTGCATGACCGAGTTTTTGATTTGAAATTTCTGAATCGTTCTATTCAGAAGGAAAAGGTTCTATAATTTGGAACTCTAACGAAAATGAGGGGCTTCGGTTGTTTAATAGGACAGTACCTATATACTGTCTTAATGAGTTTTTACCCTGTATCATTCAAGATCACCAATTTCAATTTTTCTAACAAATTTGGATCGAACATATTATAACAACAAACTTAATTTCTCATTTTTATTTAATTATTACTATGTACTGAAAAAAATTAAGGAAAAATAATTATCACATACCTACCTATTTTGAGAAATACAAAAAATTATAAGTTATAAAATATGAAATACAATACTTTAAACCTTTTGCTTAACGTTCTAACCAATTTCGGGCACTAGAAATAGTTATTTATTATACAAGGGGGCAAAGTTGTTGTTTAACTGTCGTGCCAATATTGAGACCTGAGCTAGCGAAAGATTCCAAAATTGAGCCACGAGCGTAGCGAGTGGTTCAAAAACTGGAATCTTGAGCATTGCGAAGGTCTCAAAGCACGAAAGTTGAACAAACTTTGCCGCCAAGTGTAATACAACTTTTTTCCCCTCACTATCGCGAGGAAATATGATTACAAATCTCATCCAAATGTAAATTAACTTAAAGAAACCATTTAAAACTCAATGTCGAAACGTATCGTAGAATAGAGTTACTTCTGGAACTTAAATATAGCCAATGGCTTACAAAGTCACCCATGAGAACGACCAATTTAACATGTGAGCTCCGATTGCGCATGTTTACTACGGTCATACAGACCCACTTATACTAGGCAGTAGGGGGCTATAGGAATTAGAGCAATGTCAAATTACTTTATTCACAAGTGTGTAAAAAGCGTTTTTACCCGCTCGTATGAAACGATAAACGAGCGCTTTACGAGCTAGTGAGGGGAAAAATGAATTTATATCTTTTTAAGATTTTAAGAAATTTGCATAGGTACATTACGTGTTTTTCAAGATTTTCCGAAACATTAACCAAATTTCGAATTTGAGCATGTAACACCATCTCTTGGAGATTGCAGAAATATTTTGACCATTCATCGGTATGTATACTACAAGCTACAATGCACCAAAACAAGTTTAAACACTTCTAATAAAATTTATGAAGGGTTTTATGGTATGTTGCCTGTAGGCAACACTATGATACAGAGGGCTAAAACTGGAACACTATAGGTACGTATGTCACAGTCAAAATATTCGCATTACAATACATACAGGCAAGTTCCTGAAGCTGCTGGAACTCAGCGGGTGACAGCCTGTCCCTTAGGGACCCAGACGCCAATAGCGTGTATGACACAATCAAAAGATGCGCATTATAATACTTACAAGAGGCTATTTCCTAAACTACACAGGTGACTATTTGTCCCACTGGAGCCCAAGCGCCAACAGCGTGTATGACACAATCAAAAAATCCGCATTACAATACTCACAAGAGGCGAGTTTCTGAACTATGTGGGTGACAATTTTTTTTCCATTGGAGCCCAGGCGCCAACAGCGCGTATGACACAATCAAAAGATGCGCATTATAATACTTACAAGAGGCGATTTCCTAAACTGCACGGGTGACTATTTGTCCCACTGGAGCCCAAGCGCCAACAGCGTGTATGACACAATCAAAAGATCCACACCCATTACATTACTATTAAGACGCGAGTTCCTGAACTCGGCAGGTGATAACTTGTCCCTTTCGAGCTCAGGTGCCAATGGCGTGTATAACACCGTCAAAAAATCCGCAATACTTACAAGAGGCAAGTTTCTCGAATTCCGGGGATTTGTCTCCGTCACTCCAACGAATTTCGCGGTATCAGGCCAGGCGCCGTTAGCGTGTATGACACAATCAAAGATCCGCAGTACAATACTTACAAGAGGCAAGTTCTTGAAGCTGCTGGAACTCAGCGGGTGACAGCTTGTCCCATTGGAACCCAGGTGCCACCGGCGTGTTCGGCATTATCTGGAACAAAAACATCATCGTCATGTGCTGAACAAAGGCCTCTCTTATTTTCTGTACGTACGGACGCAATAGGACAGTGTGCAAGCGGGTTGGTGATCACAGAAACGAAATAATCAAATTTAATGGTTTTCGTCCGTTAACAATAATTGTTCGAAATAAGGATTACTTTTTCACCGGTACAATAAATTTTCCCACGTAATTGGTATCGATAATAGATTACATTTATGAAATAAAATTGTCATTTTTTTTTTCATTTTTTATTAATTTATCCTTCATGCAAATGTAAAATATTGGGCTCACTAATAGGCAGCGGAAAGGGGTGAGCGACCTGCCGGCCGGCGCACGAGTTGGTAACATAGCAGTTATCTAATATCGGTGACTAGGTCACGGTCAGTCCCGCGGTTGACGTCGGTGTGTGCACGCGCGCCCTATCGTACTACCTTCATTCGGAAATTGCTCGTACGAAATGGTTCGTAGTTATTTTCTCTGTGGGGAAAACACAGTGGCAGCTCAGCGGCTATAGCTGCGCTGAAGAAAGTGTGCCCCGCCTGGAAAATGCCAGTGTTAGCCATGGCCAGCCAGGTCAACAGATTTGACCTCGTGTGACTTTTTTTGTGGGGTGAGGTGAAACGGCGGGTATGAAGAGGCCCAAAATTACGAAGACTTAAAAAATCTAATAATAAGTGCATTTGATAAACCTAAAAGTGAGAACTACAGACTTGTGTTGGGAAATATCGAAGGAAACATTCATGTGAATTAAGTATGAGAAATGGATTCCATTAATCTACGTATGTTTTTTTTTATTCCAATAATTGTACATAAAGTTGATTTCAAACTTTTAAATATGCCTCAATGAAGAAAGTTTCTGTCCTACTTTGTAATTTTATCACGTTTCCCAGACATAATTTAAAACATTCGACAAACTTCACATACAGAAAAATTCTTTTGACGATCATAATCATAAGTTGATACCGCCATGCCGTTTGCGATGACGTTGTAAACAAACAGTTGCCAGTTCGTGTGTTTTGCTAGTTATGCACATTGATAATGCGTAATGTGTCCAAATTTCTTGTTAAGATTACGGATAAGTTCAAACATTGGTATTTCAGTTTTTTTGTTCTAAAGGTGTAGTAACAAAAAAATGCTAGTATTCTGTAAATTGGACTACTATTACGTATGTTGATTTATTGTACTGATGAAAAAGTAACCCTGTATATAAGTTGTTAAAGGAAAATGGAGATACAACAAATATGTGTACCTATAACAAAATTAAACGAGACAAAAAAACACACACTGACACAAAAAATTACTGGGCACGTGCAGGTCAAATATATCGTCCATTAAATACAAAAGCGACACAACTCAAAAACCGTGAAAAATGATTTTATTGCAAAAACGACATTAGAAGCACTAATATTTTACGTGACACTAAGACACCTGTCGATTTGACGTTAGAAAGTATCAAAATTATGCAGGTGCCCTTTTTGCACTATCACTCTTTCGAGACTAACTTCAATGCTAAACTGCCATTTTGTCAGTTGCGACTCGATCGTCGACCAAAACGCACGACATTTTTGTGAAAAAGTGCCATGAAACGAAAAAATAAGTGATTACGTTAAAACATATGTAAGCAAAAGAGCCATATTTGTAGATGTGGCCGTTTTGAATAAAATAAATACGTAAATATTATGTTTCTTTATATAATAAGGATTCGCAAAACGAAATGTGGCAGCTTTCATTTTAAAATATTCTCTTAAATTTGATTTTTCATTCATCAAAACTGCCGTATTAGGATTTGCAACCTTTTTGAATTAAAAATATATTCGAATGCATCAATCACAGGAGCCATATTTATACATGATGCTGTTTTGAATAAAGTAAATATGTATGGTTTAGATTTCTTTATAAACAAAGGAGCCGCAATACGGAATGTGGCAGTTAGGGTTCTAAAATGTACACTTCATAGTACGTTTCAAAAAACATTGTTGCATTTACAACCGTTTTTGATTCAGTATCATATTCAAATCCATAAATGTACCAAACTGAATAATTGAGTATCTTTTGCATGAAGTCTTAAAATATACATTTCATCTTATAAAAACAGTAATTGTAAAACGTGGTACTACTTTGTATTGTGTTCATTTTACTTAAAAGTATATTAGAGATTGTGTGGAAGATGACTGTGAATTTTGTGTACCTATAATTGCGACTACGAAGAAATAATAATGGCATAAACTTCGGCTTATCAAGTATTTGTCATACTTTCCTATTATATTAACTATTTGTATACAATACAAGTAAAGCAAACATAGATCTAACCCCGTTGTATGTTTTAACGAATCTAAAAACTTATATTAGTAGTATTTATTTTTCACTTTTGGGAATGCCGACATAGGGATGATGACTGTATTTAAAATAAATTATTAGACATTATGCACGGCATCATACACGAATAAATTATTACTAAAATATAGACTGCAGTCATTATTGTACAGAACTTTTATTTAATATAAGTGTAGTATACATACGTAAAGTCACTTTTGTGTATATCATGTAAATCTTTCAAAAATCGAAAAAAGATGTTGATTTGACTTGACAGTCATCATGCCTATTGCTTCACTACATAGGTAGTACCCAAGTACTAGCACTAATCATAATTATTACTAATCATAAGTAGATTTTTAGGAAAGACTTATTATCTCTGCAATTAAATATTGAAAGATATACTTTTGTATCGGCAAAAATTAAGTTCTTGCATCAATCCTAATGAAAAAACTAGTCAACCGTCAAAACATATCAATTTGGATCATTTAGTATGGGATCATAGTAACCACCCCACAAATACAATACACATAGATAAAATAAATAACTAAAGATGTACTTAACCGATTTTTATTAGTTACGTGCTTTTAGGTGGGCTATTTCCGGTTTATAGTCAAAATAAGTGGTATCAAAGTAAATTCCATTCTCAACAATATAATTTTGATCGATTATTATTTACTTAATTTATATATTTATTTACGTAAGGTACCACTTTTTTATATAGCAGGTTGATTCTTGAAAAAACCGATAATTATATGTGAATTTTAAACTAGTACGTCCGTTAAATTCATCAAAATATGTAAATAAAGTTAAAATTAATCAAAGTAAACCCGGTTTACGGTACCTATAAACATGTTCTGACGATATGTAAGTAAAGAAACAGTAAGAAAAAGGTTTTGTCTGATTCAGTTTTGTTAAAAAACAGTATTTCTATGTTTAAGACATGATTTTATGTATGATTTAAATGAAATAACTACTTATTTTTTTGTATTTGTGGCCTTTGATGGAAAAAAAATATCAGAGTTAATGTTATTTTTTTTATGCGAAACGGACGTATACGCTTATAAAAGCTTGCACTGCACATATTACTTTATATTAACCAAACACATCAAAAGAGGGTTAAAATGCCTACAAATTGATATATAACACATATAATATTAATGCTGTCAAAAAATTTTGTGAACAAAAAAACGAATACAAAATCTTTAAACAGCTCCCCTGGAAAAAGTAAATTTTTGACTTGTGTCGCTTTTGTATTTAATGGACGATATAACAACAGAGGTGGATGGTAACATTAAATAAATAACTAAACATCTCGTGACATCTTACACAAATCGACCTAGACCCACGGAAAGCTCAATTAAGGTTTGTGATGTGGGGAACAGGCGACGATATAATATAATAGATAGACACAAATAGATACTTAAATACATACACAGTCTCGACCAAGGAACAAATATTTGTGATAAACAAATATACACGTAATGTCCTCGCCGGGATTTGAACCCGGAACCTTCAGCTTCATAGGCAGGACCACTATTAGGCTACGGAGGCTGATCAACATTGACCAATTGGAAAACAAAGATTGCGAAAAGAAAAGTGGTAAAGCGAAGAACTAGATGGGAGAGAGACCTATAACAGGCATTAGGAAGAGACTGGAGAACAATGGCACTAGACAGACAAAAATGGAAAAGATTTTGGAACAATACATTTCTCAAACATGCAAAGAAATATTATTGTTAGGTATGTTCCTTATGATAGGCTGCAAAGTATGACGTGCGACGAAGTGCGACTAGGACAAGATGTCGTTAATGGAATTTAATACAAATAGGCCGGCAAAGTGCTTTTTTTTTAATCCATTCCACATAAATTTGTGACACAGGCATCATGACATTCTACCACTATAAAAAAAAATGAAAAACATTGATGTTATTGTTGTTTATTTCATTGCATGTTTGAGAAATATATGGCTTCGGCCGGCAACCCCTTTCGCCTTCGACCTCTATAGTAATGTACTATAATGGAAATGGCTTCGTGGTGACGTCAGTAAGAATTTTTCACCACCCCAACTCTTCCCGTGGGTGTCGTAAGATTCGACTAATCTATTTAAGTGTCACTGAAAAAAAACTTTTTGAACATTAATGACGGGCAATACTTATCAGCCTACGTAGCCTAGTTGGTAGTGACCCTGCCTACAAAGCTGGAGTTTCCGGGTTCAAATCCCGGCGAGGAAATTATTTGTATATTTATTTATCACAAACATTTGTTCCTTGGTCATGACTGTCTATGTATTTGTATCTATACTATGTCGCTCCTCCTGTAAAAAACTGTCATAACACAAAAAAAATGCAAAAATTAACTAATGATACAAGATAAATCCATTTTTTTGTTGGATTTATCTTGTATCATTAGTTAATTTTTGCATTTTTTTTGTGTTATGACCGTTTTTTACAGGAGGAGCGATGTATCTATCTATTATATATATCGTCGCTTGGTACCCACATCACAAGCCTTAATTGAGCTTCCCGTGGGACTAAGTTGATTTGTGTAAGATGTCCCCAAGATATTTATTATTTATTTATTTACTGCTATCGCCAATAGCCAACCCGTTTTTCGAGCGTGGCAATTACCTCCTAATGCAAATCAACTCAAATCAAATCATTTATTTTGCGAGAAAAAGGGTTATGTAAGGTGGTATTACAATTTTCGGATGCACTCCTTAATCTGCTATAATTAGTAGCATGCAAACAGTCTTTTTCTTAATTCTTAATATACAAGATTCATAGATAATATTTACACTATGTACAGAACAATAAATTTATGTCAATAATACCTAACCTAAATATCATAATTACTTATTCTCTAATTCTAATCTAATGCCTAAAAAACTCGTTAGTGGAATAAAATGTGTGTTCTAACAACCATTTACGTAACATTTTACAAAATTTGTTAGCAAGTAATAGGAGAGAACCATGTCCATCAGTGGACTAAAATAGGCTCATAATGTATGTGTGCAACAGAGATAAATTCTCTGGTAAATTTACCCTAATACCCTCGTATTTTAAAGCATAAAAACTCTAATAAAATTACGCTTTGTTTCTTGCAAAAGGGAACAATGAAGAGAAAAGAATAGAATAAAAACTCTTTCATATCCTTTTCATAGTACTTAGCTTTTGCTTGCACTAGTAAATTAAACTTCTTTGTCCGCTAGTTTCAATGTAACGATACTTGAAGAGTCCACGGAAAGAACAGTCTAGTGAATTCAAATTACAGAAGGAAAAACCACCTTACTTTAACAGAATAAGGTGTGAATTTGTCCTGATTTTTTTAAGCACTGAACATGATTGTTTTAACGTAGACCCTTCAGTTATTCAGTAACTACTTTTAAATGAAATTGCAACTTAAATTCGCTTTTTCCTAGTTCATTTTTCTCATTTACCATAGAAAAATAATTGATCATAGAATAATTCACTCATTAATTTTTAAAAATGTAAGTCAGTTTAAAGATTTAGTATAAATTGGGATCCTGCCGTTTTCCCAAAAAGAATTTGGTCAAATTTCATTACCTAAACAAATTTTAGCAAATGTTCTATATTTGGCAAGTTTACAATACGCATATTTTCTTTGGTAAAATTTTCTTTAAGCAGAATATTACTACGAAAATTAACATTTG